>OVAQ01000686.1:9495-21184 GCA_900406345.1 Erysimum cheiri
TTGTGGAACTAGATTCTGGCTTCTAACTTTCACTCTGTTGCTTATCTCTCTTGAGTTCATAGTGTGCTTTGGCGGCAATAGTGATATCTGCTGTTAGTGGCTTGGTAAGTTCAAACAAACCGACCTGTCAAGGAGCGAAGATGAATTTTGCTTTTGGTTTGTTATTTATACTTTTCGGATTCCTATCATTAGGTGGACTATGACGAAGCTATTTTCCTGTGGCGTGTGGACAAGAGGGATTTTACTCTTTGGACCATCACTAGCACCACGACTTTGTTCTTTGGAATAGAGATTGGTGTCCTTGTTGGTGTGAGTATATAGATACTCTTAGAATGTTCCTATTCACCTAACTAATGTATATATGAGTTCTGCGAAGCCCTCTAAGGACTCACGCAGTTGCAATGCTTGCAATTTTAGGTTGGTTTTTCACTAGCATTTGTTATCCACGAGTCTGCAAACCCTCACATTGGTAAGAGGAATTCCTTTCAATTGCCTTGCGTATTGAAATTGCCAATTTTTCTAACTTAGTTTCATTTCTTATCTTGATTAGCTGTCTTGGGGCGACTTCCAGGCACCACTGTGTACAGAAATATAAAACAATATCCAGAGGCTTACACATACAACGGGATTGTGATAGTGCGAATCGATGCTCCTATTTACTTTGCCAACATAAGTTACATCAAGGACAGGTGGGAGAGGCATTTATTTATTCCTTGTGCTATGAATCTATAGAAAGAATAACAAGTTTTTATTTTTATTTTTTGGAAACTGCAGACTACGAGAATATGAAGTTGCAGTTGATAAATACACAAACCGGGGACCGGAGGTGGAGAGGATCAATTTTGTTATCCTTGAAATGTCTCCTGTAACACACATAGACTCAAGCGCGGTGGAAGCCCTGAAAGAACTGTATCAAGAGTACAAAACAAGGGACATTCAGCTAGCGATATCAAATCCGAACAAAGATGTTCACTTGACAATAGCAAGATCAGGAATGGTGGAACTTGTTGGAAAAGAATGGTTCTTTGTGAGAGTACACGACGCCGTACAGGTGTGTCTTCAATACGTACAGAGCTCTAACTTGGAAGACAAGAAATCAAGTTTCTCAAGAAGGTATGGGAGTAACAACAATTCATCTTCCTCCAACGCGCTGTTGAAGGAGCCATTGTTGTCACTGGAAAAATAAAGCATATGTAATGTAAGTAATAGCTGTGAATAGTTGTTGCGATTTTGTAAACAGCATACAATCTTCATTGTATCACCTTCTTACGCAAATAAAAATAGACCTTGGTGACATTCAGACACAGCTTCCCTTTGAACAGTCAGCGAGTTTTTTTGTTTGAAGCGCTTTTAAGATCCGTTCTTACTCGTGGAACAAAGTTTTCACAATATATGAGCGGGATACAACAAATATTACAAATCTTAGCAGGCGGCAATGGTGAGGTAGAATTGCATTTGGTTTTCGTCCAGAGCAGCAGGCGTCAGCTTGTAATACGTCTTTTGATGGCCAGAACAGGAATCGAGAATTTGGACATGGCTCAATGATTCCTCAAGCACTAGAGAAATGTCGGCATGCATGGATGAAATAAGCCTTGAAGGAAAGGCTTCTGTAAGTGGCACCAGGGCAATTNACAAGAACATATATTAATCCAATAGCCTCTTTTCTTTCTACCATTCCTTTTTGTCAACGTAGGAGTTTTGTTTCCGTACGCCCATCACTCGAGTCAATGTATTGTTTTAACTTTTAAGGAGTAGCGAGTCGTTTCTTGTACACATCTGACTTTAGTTCCCAATGTATNGCAATTGAACATATATTAATCCAATAGCCTCTTTTCTTTCTACCATTCCTTTTTGTCAACATAGGAGTTTTGTTTTCGTACGCCCATCACTCGAGTCAAAGTATTGTTTTAACTTTTAAGGAGTAGAGAGTCGTTTCTTGTACACATCTGACTTTAGTTCCCAATGTATTACTTCCTCGAATAGTAATATTATAGCTAAGCACATTGGCCCCATTCAAAAAGACTGGTTAACACTAAAGAAAGCTGTCCGTACATGCGATTCATTATTTTATACAAAAAAAAAAAACTTATAAACAAAAAGAGATCTGAGATGTGAAAGTGGTGTCTAGACATATAAATGATACACCCTAAATATCTCCTACCACTCTATAGTTTAACTTTATTAACAAAAATATTAATAAATCATCATGAGAGATATAGAGATGGAGATTACTTGTTGGCACAAGGGCTTAGAGAGCTTTGTCTTACAATGGACAGAGCAGCCTCATGCATCGCCTAATGACCAATCTTCCAGATTCCAAAAACATAATCATACACTGGGAGATTCAGCCAGAAGTTTCATCTAGAACGATATCGGCAGGATCTCCAATCCATGGCCGGCCTTCCCTCCAGAGGAATTTTATTCTCAATTTCCCATTTGCATCCACTCCCACAACATGTCCTTTACTTGCATGTGTCTCCATTCCCCAACCCCATCGAGGTGTAACCAGTCCATCCTTTATCTTAACCCGGTCTCCAATTCTGAACGGCCTTATACGTTCCAGTTCCCCGGCTTTGCATAGCCATAGCCTGTCTAGGAAACAGAAAGATACCCATAAGTCTCCATCCTCCATTCTGTGAACCACCCCTATGCTTGAGGGATTGACCTCTCCCCACTGGTAAGTGGGTGTTGTGATGCTCGCCTTAACCCTAACCCAGTCCCCAATTTTGAGCTCTTCTTCTTCTATGGTTTCCACTTCCGATGGGTCAAGCATCCACGTTTTAGAGCCGGCTGGTGTGTATATCCGTAGCTTACCATCCGCATCAATGGCTGCTATGGTTCCTACACTCCCATGGCTATGACCTGACCACCCAAACCTAGGCTGTTTCACTGCCAGTTTGACCCGAGTTTTTTGTCCGACCACAAGCTTCTTTGCTTTCTCTAAGTGCAAAGAGGACCCCGCCCATCTTTCTTGCTCGCCACAAAATGAAACGGAAGTGGTTCCATCCCACTCGTCTCCCTCATATCCTACTCCATGCACTACACCAACACTTCCTGGTCCAACGGATTTCCAACTAGGAACACCTTCTCTAAGTCTTACCCATTCTCCAACCTCAAACATAGGCTCCACTTCCAAGTCTGCTGGATCTCCTCTCCACAAGCCAGGCAATCCAAAAAAAGCAACCCTTACCTCTCCATCAGCATGAACAGTGGTAATGATGCCTCGTGAATCGGGCTTGGCTCCTCTCCATCCCCATCTTGGTTCTGTTAAGCCCTTTGGGAAATGCACAAACTGGCCCACTTTGAGAGCTGGAATCTTCTCTAAATCTGTGTAATGAGTACTCCATCTTCCTTTCCGGAAACAACAAGCCAACTCTAAGTAACCTGTTTCCTGTATGCTATGAACGACAGCAATATTCTCCCTTCCTACACTAAACCAATCATAGCTTGGTCTGGTTCCCAGGCTTGGTTTTGAGCGCACCCAATCACCGACTTCAAAACCTGAGAGCAGCTCTGCATCTCCAGGTGAGACTCTCCACAATGTCTGTCTACCAGTCACCTGTGCCTACAGGAGAACAAAAACAATCCAACCCTCGACTTTAAACCAATGCTGAAAACAAAAAGCTGAGGACAGCCCAATCAATCCAGGGGAAATGATTCATTTCAGAAACTTACACTAAGAGTCCCATCCATGTCGATTCTCATTATTTTACCAATAGTCGCTGGAGTCTCATTTGACCATCCAAGTCGTGGTTGGGTGATAGATGGTGTCATATGTATCTCTTGTCCCACATGGAAGGGTACAACCTTTTCAATATCTGTCACAGAACATGAAAACGGCTTGCTCCTGAAACAGAAAGCTATGCCCACATCACCATCTTCGTCTACGCTGTGCATAACGCCAACACTGTTTCGAGTAATATCTTCCCATCCATATTTCGGGGAAGACACTGACGCCTTCACTCTGACCCAGTCACCAACCTGCTCGTGGTACAAAGGTTCAGTGTTAAAAGAATCAAAGCTCTCGACATGCTGCACATCTAACTTGAGATGCATTTTAAGAAAAGACAAACCAAATTTCATCATCCTTGTGACTCCATGAGAAAACAAGCTTTACCTTGAAATCATCAATCTTTTCCATGTCCGAAGGATCTGCCTGCCACGGTATAGGTCGGTTTGGTATTTCAATTATAAGGAGACCGTCATTCTCTATTTCACTAATTTTGCCAACACTGTGATGGGTCTCCCCGCCCCAAGCATATCGAGGTTCGGCAACTGACCGCTTTACGCACACTCGATCACCAATCTATAATATTAAGAAAATTGTTGGATTGAACTTCTGATATGAAGTAAGAACTCTTTGTAAGAAATTTACATAATAGTATATTACCCTAAAGGGAGCAACAGGTTCAACTTCCTCGGGTTCACAATGCCAGGGATTTGGAAGATAACTTAACTCCACGAGGAGGCTGCTATCTGGCCTTACACAATAAACAATCCCCATACTCCCTGGGACAACAGATCCAAAACCATGTTTTGCTGAAGTCAGATTCTGACGGATACGGACCCAGTCCCCGACTTTGAACTCTTCCACACGTTCCATTTCGGCAGGATCAGCTTTCCAGCCTCGAGATGCTCCAGGAAACCCAACTCGTAAGATCCCATCCTCATCAACACATAAAACAGTACCAACACTATCACGTGATTGGCCACGCCAACCAAACCTAAAATAGAATCCATCAACACCATATATGGTTATGAGTTTGGTTAAATAATTACACCATAATTCTAACATCATTTGTGGTTCCAACTTGATAGTTTTGGCCAATTAGAACCGAAGCTTAATTCTTCAGGACCACAAAAGACAAAGAGGACGCTTTTACAAGTCAGAGATAATTTCAAAAAAATGTTTCATCCGAGATATCGGGCGTAGAAACTGTGCATACTACACGGAAAGCACTTACAAACCTTGGCTCTTTGACATCTGCTCTGAGTCTTACATGCTGGCCCCTGTCCAATGGAATCAACTTAACAACTTCATTTGCCAACACACGAGCTTCACCAGAACAAAATGCGACAATCATGTCCTCCTTCTCGAGAATGGTTTGCACAAACCCAACACTCTTAGGCTTAGCACCTTGCCATCCATGTAAGGGTGTTGTTATGCCTCTCTTGAACTTCACCCAATCCCCTACCTCATAGCTGAGAATTTGAAATCAGAGTAAGTTGACTTAGAAAAGGTGCAAGTCAGCAGAAAGATTTTAAGAAGTCGTCCTCACATTGTAGGTGATAGATGAACTCCCCTTTTTAATAGTGCCTCCATCAGATCCTCTGAAATCCATTCTCTTGGAAGAGCTTCTAAGAAGTCACGTACTGTCTTGCCACTGTAATTCAATATTTATATAAATTTATGATCATAGGAAGAAAAGAGCAATGGCAATTCAGAATGCTAGCTTCTTAAGTAAATTTTGTACGAACGGATTTCACAAACCCTGACAGGAAACTAACATTATCCCAGTGCCACGAATATAACCCTTCGTTTCAGCTATTTAAATATATATAATAGCATTAAGGCATGCATCAAGTTAGTGCTTGCCTGTGGTTTCTGACGTCCACGGCAGCTTCAGGACTTCTAAGCATCACAATTAACCAATCAAGGTTTTCACGTATCATCTTTGCTGCATCTGCTGCTATATGGAATGCGTTGTCTCCTTCATCATCCTTATAATAATGAAAACAAAAGAAGACAAGTCAACTGACGAGGTAAACACAGCAGAACTTGATAAGCCAGCTCTGACTGCACCAATGTGGGACCCTCAAACATTAGATGCACAAAACCTTGCCACTACTTATGCAGAGAACATATTTCCCGCGCCATGATATTCATATCAAACACAGGTTAAACACAGATTAAAGCATTAATGATTGTAAATTAAAACAACTATTTTCTATTACCTATATTCAAGGAACTGATCATCATTATACAGCAATAAGAAACGATAGACCCAGAGAACCATTTGTATTTATTACTAACAAGTTAACATTCTCGCCAGCTTGACTAGAGACTCGAGCATATTATTAAGCTCAGCCTCTTCATGAGTAAAGAATATAGATAGTACTTAAATCCAATTCACACTTATGTCTATTAAATTAATGACTGTATATTTAAGTAACTGATCGTCATTATGCAAGACCAAATGAACATTCAAATTAACAAAATTCATAAGAAAAGCTTTAGCCTCGTCAAAAATTTCCAAGTAAGTAAAAAGTCTCCTTCAGATTGACAAAATTCAAGCCTTAGGATATGGTTAAGCTTAGCCTCTCTGTGTTTTGAATACACAATGCCTCCAAGATAATAATATATAGTCTTGGCAGTAAAGGAGAGTATCGGTAACAAATATGTCATAAAACCTTGGGAAGCTGCAATATTACCTGTATATTGCAGTCTGAACCAGACTCCAGAAGTAGGCTAACACAGGAGTTTGCGCCTCTGGCCAAAGCCATATGAAGAGGAATTGTATTGTGAACATTGCGTATGTTCGCATTCACACCAGCATCTAGAATGACCTGTCAAATTAAAATGAAAGATATGAGTGAATGTAAGTAACTATATCAACACTCAAGATACTTGGCACACTTCTTTGATAAGGAAAGTGTTGCACTCTTGGGTTTAAGGGGTATGGTGCTCCACAACAGCAAATCTATCAACACTGACAAAACATAATACTACTCTTCCTCTTTAAAACATCAACATTAATACATTATTGGTAGGAAAGCATCTTACTCTCACAAGTTCCACATTGTTACCCATAGCAGCAGTATGCAATGCGGTTCGCCCATGCTGAGAATCTTGCGCAGTCGGATCTGCCCCAGCTGCAAGCAATATCTGAACCAGCTCTCTACCTTCTGCAGCAGTATACATGTTAAGTAAACTGATTTATATAATAAAACGAAAAAAAACATATCATCCAATAAATTCAACTTTGATACAACACCATTGGAAGAAATAGTAGGAAAAAGTTCAAATGACACCCTTTTTCGTAGTGTACAAAACTACAAGTAATGGTTTTATAGATTTACCACATAGGAAAATCATTGGAAATGTAGCTTGAAAAGTTTCTTATCTTATAGAGATGAAAGTAATCACCGTGTTTAACCAATAAAAGATAAAACTTCGCTGAGGGGCTCACAAAAGATCCGATATTCATAATACAAAAGTCTTATTCGCTAAATTTGGCATTGCAGAAACCCACAGGACTAGAATAGATGACATAGATATTGCAGAAAAAAACATACTATGATTTCATCATTACCCTTTTCATGATCTTTCCTTATAGAAGCAGCCATACACAGAGCAGTGCCAACTGGACTTGGGATATTAATTGCCTGAGAAATTTCTTCTGGCCTGGAAACTTCCACCCATTTCTTGATAACAGAAACATTCCATGTTGCTACACACATATGTAATGGTCTGAAACAAACATGAAAGTATAAAGATTTATAGTATAAAGATTTATAGCATAAAGCCATAAACAACAGAAACATAGGTTTTAAAATGGAATATGTTTTCCTAAGAAAAAAAAAGAACACACATAAATCACTTTAAGGGGTACATATTAATTGAGTCAGCCTATCTCATTATGAATAATCCAAACAAGTGAAGGTAACGGGCATGTTTTAGCACATACAATGCTACTAATAAATATAAGTTCTACCGCATAGGAGTATAGGAACTAAAAACAAAACCAAATAGAACTTGCTTTAAAATGACCAAGTAGTAACCTATCAGTGCCAGATCTTATGGTGCCGTCTACCTAGCATAGAAGAGTTCAGTTCTGTACTTACGTCAGGCACTTTGCATTTGAAACAGCCATTGATCTAGAGCCCCCATTTTCCAATATAACAATGGCACAATCTGTGTATTTCTTGGCAACAGCTCGATGAAGCACAGTTTCACCTTCATCATCCACTGCATTTGGATCAGCTCCAGCTACCAGCAATTCCTATTAATAGTATCAATAAGCAGAGAGTAATTATTTATAAACATGATAATAGATATAAGACTAGCATAACAAACTGATGTACTTCAGATAAGTAGAAGATTTGTGATCATGTGGTGGAAGTTTTAAAGTGACTTATAGCTTCCTCGGGAGCAGAAACATACACGCATACAATCAGGTTGGCCATGGTACGAACACACATGAGCGACAGATGGGCCAGATCCTTCCCGCAGTCTGGACCTAACGTTAGCCCCCTTTTTTATGAGAACATGAACACATTGTGGAGATCCAGCTGCTAAAGCAAAGACAAGAGGAGGATCCCCATCTTTGTCCACAATATCGACATTCGCCTCCCCATACTCCAATATAGCCTCCACAAGTTCGGCACTACCACGTCTGCAAGCTAAGTGAAGAGCAGATTGACCATCAGCGTTTTGCGCCTCTAATAGAGATCGCACAGAGCTTCCACCACCTCCAGCTGCAGCCTTTGCTAGTATATTTCTACTCGAAAACAAAAACCAAACTAATGTAGTTGAGAACAGGTTGTTTATAGCTAGTTGGAACAAAAGGATTAACTAAAACTCCTAACAGATACCAACCTTACACCCTCAAAGTCTCCCTCCAAAACAACCCGATGTAGGTTGTTAGGGTTATCCTGAAAGACCCCTATGTTAGTAGAGCGAGTTGCTTCTACAATGTTTACTTCACATATTTTGGTAATCCCACTACATCATACATGATTTATAAAATTGTTAGGCGAAAGAATATAGGCATGATGACACAAACAATCTTAACCATTGATGCTAATATTAATATTTAACACAAGTGAAAGGGTCTTCTTCACTGAGAAGCAATGAAAACAGGAAAACCACAAAACAAAAGTAATTTTTAGAGACTTATAACTCTTACTTATCGGGGCTTGCTGAAGGGCTACGTGGTATCTCTTGTAGATGACGGAGAAATGTAGCAAGCATTGCATTAAAGGTTGGTCTTTTCGATGGTTTAAACTGAAGACATTCCCCAATCATTTTCCATAATTCTCGAGGAATTCCCACACCCACTATGCGTTCATACTGTGGTGGTACTTTTCGGGCTTTCACAACAGCTTGAAAAATTTCTTCTCTACTAAGACCATCCCACCTGTAAAATTAAGTGACCGTTAGCACAATGGCGGACACAAAACACAAATGAAATATACAGTATGGAGAGGCTTCACATACGGCGTCGATCCAGTACACATCTCTACCAACGTACAACCAAAACTCCATGCATCCGACTCTGGAGATACACCACTTGCATCCTCCCAAAAAAGTTTTTTCACTGGCCCCCAAGCCTCTGGCGCAGTGTAGTGTGGACTGAGTGTTACACAGTCCGTGTATAGAGTGCTTTTTGAGGAATCATACTCTGGTCGTGTTTTCTGGCATGTTGGCTTCTTTAGGATGGGAGCGAGCCCATAATCAGAAACCACAGCATTGCCACTTGCATCCAAAAGAAGATTGGAAGGTTTTATATTCATACATATAACACCTGCTGCATGGAGTTCTGCAACCCCTCGAGCAACATCAGCCCCATATCTACATTTGGTAAAAATTTAATCACAACAAGAGCAAGGGAATGATACATATGTTGGTCACCGGAGGCATATTCTATTGGAACCCTATCATGAGCATAATCTGCATATGATCCTACAATGGAGATGACTTCCAAAAACAAGACTCACGGCTCCCACTACTAAAAAAGGAAAGGAGTAGTACAAAAAAATGTCCGCAGCAGGTAATGACAAAGAGAGATGACAACAACTTCAAGTTGTCTCCTCTTATAAGAGAATCGGAGTTCTCAGCTATCTTAGAGCATCCAAAACTAAAGCTACCTTAGCAGTTTCCTTTTTAGAAAATGACACAAGGCTTTAGTTGCTTTTTTCACTAGAATCTATAAATCTGTGCACTTCCCATATATTTCTAACAGCAATCACGAAAAACCAAGTCGGGCTTACTCAAGTAGTTTCCAGTTAGGAGAGACAGGCTATCAAAGTTCGAGACTTTATCCACAGAAACGATGACAGTAAAGGCCAGAGATTAGGCATAATAAAAGTATAAGAGAAGCAAAAGAGGAACCTTAGTATCTGCTCCAAAGTGAGCCTGCCTTCATTGCGTTGCATCTCAGACTGAACAGACCCATAACACCTGTCCATCAAAAGACAAAGAGATCCCTCCATTTTCACAACCCCATGGAAAGTACAAACATTTCTACACCACATGGATGCCCTCCTTAAGCTCTCAAGCTGTCCCTGCATCCAATCTACATCCATTTCCTCCGTCAAAGTCATCTTCTTCACCGCCACAAGGTGCTTACACCTTCCACCACCGCCTGCAACAGTCGCATCCCACATCTCCACTCCTCCGAAACCACCACTGCTCATCTGCCTCACCAGCTTCATCTCCGGGTGAGCTCCAACTTCGATAACTGGACCACAGGAGCTATTAATTGAGCTGGAGGCACGAAATCCGCGAGCGGAACGAGGTCCATCTTCGTCGCTTCCATCTTCTTCGCCTTCTTCGTCCTCATCGTCGGTATAATCGCAATCGAAGTTAGCGCCGCCGGACGCGGCGTGAATGAGGGCAAGCATAGCGTAGTTCTTGCGCAGGCCCTGGACAGAGTTCCCAACGACGGAGACGTGGCGGCAGCGGGGACAAGTGAGGGTAGTGTCGGAAGAGGTAGAGAACATCTTTGAAAGGCAATCCTTGCAGAAACCATGGCCGCATTCAAGCAGAAGAGGAACTCTCTCGTCTTCATTATACCGCGTGTGACACACGGAACAACAAGGGACCTTCACTCTGGCAACCATGAGAGCTCCAAAAGAGAAAGCCCTAAATTTAGGTCGCGAGATCAGAGAGTAAGAAGGGAGTGAAAGGCCGAATCAGTAGAGAGTTCCTTCAGAACATATCGAGGGAGAAAAACAAGTCTTTAAAAGTCGATCCAGATCAAGGGGAGAAGAAGAGATCCATGGGAGAAGAAAAGGTGAAATTGAAAGGTAGATCAAAATTGGCCTCGGCAAAATCAGACACGTTGAGTCTTGCAACAAGAAAATTGTAAGAAAAATGTGAAAAAGGTTCTTCCTCAGGGTTTTATAGCATCTTTTTCTTTTCTTTTTTAATTTGGGTCTGGTTCGTCGGTTTTGACGGGTTGGTGCCGTAAGCAGCCCGAACCCGTTTTCGGACCCTCAAAAAAATGAGAGTATTCGTCAACCATCAGATTATAATCCACCAACTACTAGTAATGAAACAGTACAAGTGTATAACCTTTAGGAAACATATTATTGTGATTTTTACGGAAGTGCTCTTCCTTCCGTATAATTTTATCAAATACTCCGTCGTTTTAACTGTATTTGGACAAATTAAAAAAATATATACAATTACAACATTGACCTCATGAAATGTTTTTATTTAATTTTAATATTAATATTTGTGTTTAATTAAATAAGGATAATTTGGGAAGTTATTGACATAAGTTACGTTATTACCTTAAAACGACAAGTAATTAGTTACAAAAAAAATTAAGTCTAAAACGACAACTAAACAAAACCGGAGGGAGTATTTTTTTAAGGCACTTTAGAAAAATATATAACAAGAAGATTTTGGGAGGGATATCATCCATCTTTAAATTCCAAATATCTACGGATTTCGGTCGCG
>OVAQ01000687.1:0-26734 GCA_900406345.1 Erysimum cheiri
ATTAAATTACGTCCAATTCCAAGGTTCGATACCCCCACCTTGGTAATTTCTCGTTATTTGTCGTCTTCTTGTTTTTTTTTTTTCTTCAATGTTTTTTTTAAAAAATTATTTTGGGGTGAAGGGTTAGTTTCCTATATTACAGGGCTGCGGTTAGTATTTGCTCCCACTAATAAAATTAGGCAAAAACAAAACATTCATATCAAAAAACAATTTGTAATTGTAGGACAGTATAATCATGTGTTATATTCTGTATTCATATTTTAAACAATATCACATGATGTTTAGATATTATGGATGTACTATACAGAAAAACACAAGAGATCTGAATTAAAAAAAGAAATAAATTCATGATAGAACGAAGTAATTAATCAAGTTAAATACAGTAATTATTAAATATCTTTATATTGAGTATGTACAAATTTTTCCACCGTGTCAGTTAATCAAGTGTAAATTGTAATCAAGTAACAAGCTTAATTAATGGGCCACTCGCGACAAAAAGAAAAATATTAATGGGCCACTCAAAGTACATATGGGCTATATTTATATTCCGGACCCGATCGGCGCCTTCTTTTTAAAAAAATATATATAGGAAACTAGGATGTGTACTGTGTTCGCGAACCACTAGATTCTAGCTCCCTCGCGAACGAAGCTGCACTGAAAACTTAACCGTCTGTAACAAACGCCGAACCGACTACACGTGGATCAAGGGCATATCTGTAATTTCGATTGGACTTCCCGCTTCTTTCACTCCTTCTTGCTCATCTTCTTCTCTTCTCCAACTTCATTTCCTCAGAGTGTTCACAAATCACAATAGCAGACGAAGAAGATCCGAAGAAGGAGAGACGCATAGAGAGAGAGATAACGACGATGAGGTTTCTAGGAGACTACAGGTTCGCTTTACTTACTTGCTCCGTCATTGCTCTCAGCATCTACTTTGCGATTTACCGCATCGAAATTGGATTCGGCAATTCTCCGGCGAATCGTAACGGTGGTAAGGTTCCCGAGAAATCTCCCTTCGACGATGATTTCATGTTCATATCCATCGCTGAAGATATCGATCGATCTTACTCACTCCACTACGATTACTACCGTGAATCTTGCCCTTCCGCCGAGAAAATCATCGCTAAATCCATTAAAGATATCTACGATGTCAAACCCAGCGTAGCTCCGTCTCTCATTCGTCTCCTCTTTCACGATTGCTTCATCGAGGTCAGATTATCTGATTTTTCGCTTTCGCTTCTCTTGTAATTTTTGATTTCGCTACGATAGATCTATGGATGATTGTTTCGGGAATGTTGTATTGTAATATCTCTGTTTCAGATCTAAGTTCATCTCTGCCAGTGTGAATCATGTTGTTTTAGCGTTACAATTTGAATCCGGCTTATTTGTTTCTCAATCTTGGCTATGGATTTGCAGAAATTATGTGTTTGATGCTCTGATTTAATGCTGTTACTGTTAGCATGTGTTGTGAATCAAATTATGTGTGATCCTTTAGCATTTCTTGGAGTTTTCTCATGTTGCAGTTGGGGAATTGTGTTTGTTCTACAGGGCTGTGATGCATCAGTCCTTCTGGACGCAGATGAAACACTTACTTCTGAGAAAGAAGCATCTCCAAACCTGTCATTGAAAGGGTTTGATGTGATTGACGCCATTAAGTCTGAGCTAGAGAATGTTTGTCCCGGAGTTGTTTCCTGTGCCGACCTTCTTGTCTTGGCCGCTAGAGAAGCCGTCCTAGTGGTAAATCTCGCCTCGCTCACTCTCCCTTCTGGCTTGTCCATGTTAATATTTCTGCAACGCTTAATCATGTCTTTGAAACTCTCAGGCTGGTGGTCCATTTTATCCTCTAGAAACTGGAAGAAAAGACAGTGCAGTGGCCTTCAAGGAAATTGCGCAAAACGAGCTTCCTGCACCACAAGCTGCTCTCTCGGTGATTCTTGCAAGTTTTGCTTCCAGAGGATTCAACGAGAGAGAAACCGTCAGTTTATTCGGTAGTTTCTCACTTCTATGTCAACATCTTTCTCTGCTTAGCTAAATCTGGTCGTATTGAGTATATATTCCTCTCTTCTCGGAGATGCTTAACTCTTTGTGTCATGATTCTTTTCTTCTGACTGTTCCCTAATGCAGGTGCACACAGCATAGGCATTACGCACTGCACATTTTTTGAGAACCGCCTGTACAACTTCTCAGGAACAGGGAAGCCTGACCCTGATCTCAATCCAGGGTTCCTTCAAGAACTGAAAACAAAATGCCCCTTCTCTGTCTCGGATTCATCTCCATCTGCATCCCCTGGCTCTGGTTTCTTACCTGCATCAGATTATTCCGAGAACAGCTACAGTATGAGCTCAGGAAGCAGGAATGATGGAGTGATCGACTTGAGCTACAACAATGAAGGAGGTGATGAAAATTTTGGAACACGCTACTACAGAAGACTGATGGAGAAGAAAGGGTTGCTGTTTTCTGATCAGCAACTAATGGGCAGTGAAGAGACTGAGATGTGGGTGAGAGCCTATGCTTCCGATCCATCGTTGTTCCGCCGAGATTTTGCCATGTCAATGCTGAAACTGTCAAGTTATCATGTCTTGACTGGCCCTCTTGGTCAAGTCAGAACAACATGCTCAAAAGCCCTGCCCAGGAAGTGATCTCTCTTTTTATCACTAAAGTGGACTCGTGTTGATAAGATTAGATTTTAATGTTGAAAGTGAATTGAGGATTGTGAGTTTGATTACAGAAGGGAAATAAATAAATTGAGTTCAGTCATTTTGTGTATGATAACCATCACTAATTTTTAGGCATGCTTAAAGATATGAGATGTTGAACTAGGTTCCATCTGGTTATTAAAAATGTCTGGTTATTTCCAAAAAGAAAAGAAAAAGATTTTCGAAAAAATAAGATTGGTGTATTCAGAATGGGCTAGTCTTCTAGATAAGCCACTACATGTGAGTAGGCCCATACGTACTTTACGATCACAATTTACTAGGGCTAACAAATTCGTCATCTCTCTCGCCGCACATCTTTGGTCGACGATCATGGGTCACTCCAACGTCTGGAATTCTCATCCCAAGAAATATGGTCCTGGATCTCGCACCTGGTACTATTATCTTCTTCCCCTCTCTCGTTTTCTAAAGTCTGAGAAATTCGGCATGCCTTAGACCTCTCTTCTATTCATGTTCTTTATTCGTGTTAATAGAGGAAGATTGCGGGGTTAAGCAGAGCACTAGATCTTGCTCTAAGCTAATACATGAAGATCTTGCTAAAAATTTAGATTGGTTAGAAGAGCATAGTTTAATTTCACATTATTCAAAATGAAAGGTCCAAGCTTTTGTGTGAAGTGAAATGACAGCATAATGTTATAATCTTAATAGTTTCCATGGAAAAGAAACATTGATATGTTCCTCTCTGTTTTGAGTTGACCTGTTCAATTCTTTTTTACTTGGTATTACGTTATACCTAGTTTTGTAATCCTTTATACAAATCAATTCTCTCTTTTTGTGAATCTAGTGATAAGCTTGCAATTCATGGATTTGTGTAGCCGTGTGTGTGGAAACTCCCATGGGCTAATCAGGAAGTATGGTCTCAACTGCTGTAGACAGTGCTTCCGTAGCAACGCCAAGGAAATCGGATTCGTTAAGGTAAATTACGTTGATGGTGTTTATCAGTTATTGACGATACATATCAATTATTGTGTCTCATTCTCTTGGAAAGATTATTAATTCATCTTGTTTCGTTTTTCCTTTCTTTGCAGTATCGTTGATGATCGATGTTGTTTACACAGGAGCATTGCGTCTTTTAAGTTCTGATCTAGTAATATTGAACTAATTTGATAAGGCTTTTGAGCTGTTGAATCTATGTGTTACCTTGCTCTGCTATTGCTTATAAATTTATATAATATCTTTGCTTAATTGATCTCTATAGATCGCAACTGAACGTTGAAACACACCCGGAAGCTCCAAGCTTGTAATCTTGGTCGTCTCTTTATAATTATGGAAAAGCCTCTAATATAATGTTTCTTGGGCTTGTTAAAGTAGCGCTTCTCTAAACTCTGGAAGAGAAATGTAGAGTTGAAGTCTAAAAAATACTTATGCACCAGAAGGAAATCTAATAATGAAAATTAAAAGTGTTGCGATAATGAGATGGTTTATCAACCGGTTATTGTTGCGTGGTAGTAATTTATCCACACTCCACAGTGTCAGTTAATCAAGCAATCAAAGTCAGAGCTGGGCCACTGAAATTACTAATGGGCTATATTTACTGGCCCGATCGGATCTAAAATGGGCGCCTTCTTTTTCATTTTGATAGAAATCAATCGACGCTCTTTAGACAAGAAGAAACACAATCAATCAATTTCCCTCTTTCGCTCCCCGATCCATCAACGAGCCGTCGCTTTACATATAAACAATCCATCCTTATCCTTTGGAGCAAGATTCCGATCGAGATCAACATGCCTGGTTTAACATGTATCGCCTGTAACATGGAGTTCAAGGACGAAGAAGAGCGAAACCTTCATTACAAATCCGATTGGCACCGCTACAATCTCAAGCGCAAGGTTCATTTTTCTCAATCTCCAATTACAGCTCAGATTGTTTTTGTATCTGCCGTCGATGAGATGAAACTATCTGCGAAACAGACTTTTTCCATTTTGCAATCGGAATGGTTTGTTTTAAGGTTGTAGAATCTTTCTTGGTGTGTGTCTTTGCTTGTACAATTGTTTTTGAAGCTTATTTACCCACTAAGGAACAATCTTGATAGATTTGGTTACTTGTACGCTTTTGAAATCTTTGTTTTTTATGAAATTATTGAATTCATTGGAAACTGGTAGGTTGCTGGAGTTCCTGGAGTTACAGAAGCCTTGTTTGAGGCTAGACAATCTGCTCTTGCTCAGGAGAAAAATAAATCGAGCCAAGCACCCATGCTTTATACTTGCGGAATCTGTGCTAAAGGATACAGGAGTTCCAAGGCTCATGAGCAGCATCTTCAGTCTCGGACCCATGTTTTGCGGGTTTCACAAGGGACAGCTATCAATGGAGAGGAGGATATAGCCATTATCAGGCCACTTCCTCCCCGTGTTCAACACAGGGGTTCCATTGATGATGATAGTGAAGATGAATGGGTGGATGTTGATTCAGATGACGAATTGGCTGCTGATGAAACTTCTGATTCTTTGTCTAAGTTGAATGTAAATGAGTCTGCATCTGCTGAAGATATGGATGATGATTCTGACAAGTATGAGCTAGATCCAACCTGTTGTTTGATGTGTGACAAAAAACACAAGACCTTAGAGAGCTGTATGGTTCACATGCATAAGCACCATGGTTTCTTCATTCCTGATATTGAGTATCTCAAGGATCCTGAAGGGCTTCTCACATACCTCGGTCTTAAGGTTCAGAGTTATCAGTTTATCATTGAGTGTTCATTGTTGTAAAGCTTTGAATTTTTAACTCCTAGGTACTTACTTATACATGGCTCAACATTCAGGTCAAGAGAGACTTCATGTGTCTCTACTGCAATGAGCTGTGCCGTCCATTTAGCAGCTTAGAAGCTGTAAGAAAGCATATGGAAGCAAAGAGTCATTGCAAATTGCATTATGGTGATGGTGATGATGATGAAGATGCTGAACTAGAAGAGTTCTATGACTACAGTAGCAGGTTTCAACTCTTTTCTATCTCTGTGATTATTTTTGTTATCACCTCTGTTCCTCTCTCTATACCATATTTCCTTAATGCACCTTCCTTTGGAAATTTTAAATGGAGCAGCTATGTTGATGAAGCTGGAAAGGAGATTGTTGTATCTGGTGAAACAGACAACACTGTAGAAGTCGTTGGTGGTTCTGAGCTCGTGATCACGGAGAAATCTGAGAACACGACAACGTCCAGAACTCTCGGATCCCGTGAATTCATGCGTTACTACAGACAGAAGCCACGCCCAACTTCTCAAAACAGTAACCAGATAATTGCCTCTGTATCTTCAAGGTTTTTTTCTCCAGACCCATTAAATATCCAAACCTAAACTAGATAAACAGCTAGTTAATCTGGTTAAGGTTATGACCACAAATGGTTAATTCGCAGGTACAAGAGCCTGGGTCTGAAGACGGTACCATCAAAAGAGGAGACATTGAGGATGAAAGTGCGCAAGGAGAGGAGCCAGAGAGGCGAGACAATGCGTACCAAGATCGGAGTGAAGAGTAATGTCATAAGAAATTTGCCCAATAACGTCCCATATTAGTTTCAGAGTTTGGGCCACTTGTTCTCTAGTGGTGGTTTGTAATGATTTCATGTACTATGACCAGTTGTGTTGGTACTTGGTAATAAGAGTAAGCTTTAAACATAATATGTTCACTGAATAGTAAATGTTAAAATCGCTGCACGAACGTTGACTTCCTACGTCTCTTAATATCTACCTTGTTCAAAGATGCAAGTACACAACAAAGAAGAGACAACGACAAAGGGTACTACGATATCCAAAAACGGCTTTTCGTTTTGTTTTTGTACAAAGGCTGCGACTGCCAGAAATGTCACAAGACAAACCTAAAATAAAATTTATGTGTAGAAAGAAAAAGAAAAGGAAGAGAGGTCCAAAACCAACAACACTGGCTACAAATAGGCTGGTCTGCTCCAGTTGCTTCGCTTCCTTTTCCAGCTGACTGAGAAAGAAAGTAAAGCAACATAAGAGATCGACAAGAAGATACAACCAAAAGCATAGAGACAGAAAGTTAATACCTAGTTTTCATAGAAGCGGGTTCGACGCCTTCTTAAACTGTAAATCAAAGAGAACATGGCATCAAGCAATGTCTATTATGTAACCATCATATATTAGCACAAGAAAGCTACTAAATCAGGTCAACACCCCGAGCCACTATGTGAGAGATATCACAACAATGGTGACCTGTTAAGCTAATTTACATTCAATCCATAAGGTGCGTATTAACCTGGCTCACGGGTAAGCTTCTAATATCAATGTAGAACAATCATAAACTATAAAAATAAGAATGTATATCTCTGCAGACGGCAAGAATACCAAATTAGTGGTGTAAAGCAATAGAGGATTCTGACCTTTGGTGCATAGAGCTACTTCTGTTAGCTCCACTTGTGCTGATGAACTCATCATCAATCTCATCTACTCTATACTCCGGGAACTCTATGGATGCTACTGAGCTGTCATCAGAGTTGGAGTTATCATAACTAGAGCGGCGACTCCCTCTCCTGCTCTCGCTCATTCTTGATCTTCTTCGATTCCTAGCATTCCTAATATTGTCAAACATTTGATACAGAATACAAGAGGTCCACCAATTTCCTTCACTGGTAGGAACATCCTCAAATTCATCTCCTGTGTCATCGTCGCCGTATTCGATCACATAGTCTCCTAGAACCACTCCTCTTGGAACTTCAGAGTGAATTGTGCTCAACACGTCGATTATTTCAGATGACTGCTGGAAATTTTCCCAATCAAGCTTTCGTGCAGGATCAATCTCAGAAGGACGAGAATCGGGATGCTCAGACTGAGCGTGTTTGCGAAGCTCCATGTAAGTACCCATAAATCTGCATCTGTCTTCCTCGCAGCAGCGTTTTTTCTGATCAAGACGGACACGAGCTTCTTCCACAACAAGCCAGCCAGTAACTTCTCCTCTGCAGAGTGGACACACCGGTTTGCAAGTCTCTTCTAAAACCTTAGAGCGAGGTTGATCAGGAGGTGGAGGTGATTCTGTACGACAGGCGCTAATGAAACGATCCAAACAGTTAGAGTGAAGGTGATCTGTATTGCAGACAAAGGCACGGCAACCATTTTCGTAAGAAGAACACTGGAGAAGCACACCATTGTGAGGGAAATCCAAACAAATGGGACAAGTTAAATCATCCCAATTGATAGTCAACTGAAACTCTTGGCTACAAAAGGTCTTTGCTTGAAGCCGCTTTTCACAAACATGTTCCAGAGCCATCAAGTGCCAAACTTTGTTCTCCAAGATCCGCAAATGATAACAGCTTTCTAATTATTATTCAAACTTAGTAATCAGGAACTCAAGCAGAAACCCAAGAGATCATTGCTGCTCCTTGATGTAGCTGCACATGCATTTAAAGGACACTGCTAAGTATTCACAATCTCAAATCTGCAAAATTAAGAATGTAAAGACAATTCGGTGGAGACTCGTAAATGATAAAAAAACTAAAATCAGTTCGATGAAAACGATTCAGTGGCTGGTGAAACACGAAGAGGACAAAAAAGAGAGCGAAAGAAATGAGAATCGGATTCAAAATTGGGAAAAGCGATCGCGATAATCGAAACCTAGGAGCAAAAGAAGTCAAGTAAAAATAGAAACGGATCAAAATAACAGAAGCAACGAAATCGAAAAAAACCTTGAAGAAAAAGGATCGAATGGAGAAGCAAAATCGAAAGCAAGAGGGAGATGAGGAGAGGGGTTTGCTTGTGGGGATAGTGTTTCGCAGTTGGTAGGGGAAAGCCTCCTCCTTTTGTTTTTTTGCTCTCTCTCCTCTCAATCAATCCCCATAAACCATTTTTACCTTTTCAATACATTAATTTATTAGAAGGTTTCTTTCATTACTTTAATAGTATATTTTTGTGGCGACTTTTTTACTTTTAATGTAATAAAATAATGAGTATAATGAAATATTTATACACTTGCACAAAAAAAATAAATATATATTTACACTTGTAGGCTAATATATATGTTGTTGTAGATAAAAATGATTTTGTTATTAAAATCCGTTAAAATGAAAGTTATGACAATTTGATTGCGACTAGTGAAATTTTTGTTTATAAGTTTTATACTGTATTTGTGAAGTGATATTGGTCTAGTGTCAAGTCACAGAAGACAGACACCATCACACAAGGGATCGAGTCTCCGACCCTATAATTTGTAGGAATTAGGTTAATGGGCCGGCAAGTTGTGGTCCAAATGTTGACAAAAAAAAANTTTTATTTATTAATGTTTAGTAGAAGTTCTGTATTTGACTTTCCTTTTTTATTAATTCCCTAAAAAAAAAAAAAAGCTAAAAATGATTGCAAAACTTGGTTACGATAATCAGCCCATTATTGAACTGGGCCTTATTTCATAAACACAAAACTAGACGCCCATTAGAACGAACGTTTTCATTATCACGAAATTAATACAGCTGGCGGCGACACTGCCACAGAACAGAGTAGTTAGTTATAAAAGCATAATCAGAGATTACTTTTCTCATAAGTTTTCCTTTTTTCCTCCCACTTTCTCTCTTCATCTTAAGCAGCAGCGCTATGCGCTAAGCGTTTTCTCTCGATTCTTAGGGTTTCTAAAATCTTACAATACCATCCATATTTGAGTATTTTGTTTTGTTTTCATTTTTGTTTTGAATTAGCATTGATTTTTGAAGAAACCAAACGGATCGCGACTCTGCTTTTCAATGTTTTTTTTTTTTTTTTTTTTTTTTAATAAAGCCTTTTCAATGTTTTACAATTTCGTTTCTTTTATTTGTGTTACTTGATTTTTTTTAGGGTTTCGTTTTCGTTTTCTGATTTTTATATTGTTGCGATCGTTGTTCTTCGTCTTCTCATCAAAGAAAAAGCTTGTGTTTCCGAACTTCCCAAAAAAGAATCTTTGATTTGTTCTCTTTCGGCGAATGCTTAATAGCACGCTTTTGAAATCAGAATATTTTTTTGTTTTTTGTTTTGGTTAGATTTCTTCCTTGTTTTGTTTTCCCTCCGAACCCAAGAGAGATCATATGCAGACACTCAACTAATCAGATTCTTTGTTGGGGATATTGTCCCGTCGAGTTTGGACCCATGTCTTATTAGACAGAGACTATATAATTAGGGAAAAAACTGATCCATAATGACCCACGGCTTAAAGAATTGTTTAGACATGACTTTGGTGGATTGGTTTTTTCAGTTTGCTGGAACGAAAACAGTACCCCACGGCTTTAACATTAGTCTTTAGACAGAGACTGTGATCATAAATTGATCCTTTATATAACCCACGGCTTAGAAATCTCCAGACAAATTAAGAGTATATATGGATTGTTGGCTTAAAGTTTAGATTGGCTTTCAGTTTGCTGGAAGGAAACGGAACCCACGGCATAAACATATTAGCTAGTTCTCCTCTTCTAGAGAAGATCACAAACAAACTCAGAGCTTGGGCAGTCAAGTCTCTCTCTTATGCAGGAAGAGTTCAGCTTCTTACGATCAGTGATCTATGGAACTATTAACTTCTGGATTTCTACTTTCATGCTTCCAAAGGGCTGCATAAAGAAACTGGAATCGCTATGCTCTCGTTTCCTATGGACAGGAAATATCGATGCTAGGAACAATGCTAAAGTATCCTGGTCTTCAGTTTGTTTGCCTAAGCCTGAAGGAGGGCTGGGTTTAAGAAGACTCACTACCTGGAACACCACCCTTTGTCTCAAGCTCATTTGGTTGTTGTTCTCAGAGAGTGGCTCTTAATGTTAGCTTATGGGATACTAAGTTGAAATCTTCTGACCCATGGCTTTGGAAAAGCCTTCTTAAGATAAGGCATATGGCACAAAGGTTTCTCAAATGCAGTATAGGAAAGGGTACAAAAGCTTGGTTCTGGCATGACAATTGGACTTCTCTGGGCCCTCTTCTCAGTTACTTGGGTCCCGATGGCCCCAGAGAACTTCAAATCCCTATAAATGCAAAGGTATCAGACGCTTGTAACAGAGACGGATGGTGCTTACCTTCGCCGAGATCAGACCAGGCTCTTTCATTGCATATTTTCTTGTCTACTATTCAGCTTCCAAGCTCTTCATCTGAGGAGGATCATTACGGATGGTATACTGAGGATAAGCTATGCGCAGGCTTTTCTACTAACAAAACCCCCACGGCTTCAACATTATTCTTTAGACAGAGGCTAAAATTCAAAAATGATCCTCTATATAACCAACGGCTTGAAATCCCTAGACAAAGACTCAAAGAGTATGGATCAGTTTTTGGTTTGGTAAAACACAACGGAAACCACTGGTTAACAAGTTCTCAATCTTTACACAAAGAAATATATTCAATATGACCACCCACGGCTTGAAACAAGTCACTTTGGATCGGTTTCGGTTTTCGGTTTGCTGGAAGGAAACGGAACCCACGGCTTAAACATTAGTTTTCAGACAGTTAAGGAAGAGACATATAAATGTGTGATAAAAAGCTTGAGCCATTTATAATAAGAAATGTATTTAGCAAATATTACTATCCCCTTGAGCTAGTATGCGCTAGATTCTTGGAATTTACTCCTAACCTATTTACTGTTAAAAAGGTGAATATGTATTTCGTCATTATCGTTGATATGTCGGCTGCTAGGCTGAATCTAGTCACTTAAATTAGAGTATCCAGCCAATCAGCCAATATTCACCAATTTGCCAATATGTAATGTAAAGACAGACTAAAAGTACGGCTCTGAGAGTTACAGTGAAGAAGATGGTTGTGATGAAACATATGCTGTTTAAGAGAAGCGAGTATCAATTAGCTGAGCTTTGTATACTAAGAATGAAGAAGTTCCAAAATAATTAGATCCAAAAGATCTTCCCATGGAGCTTGGTTGCGAAAATGCTAACTGAGATTTCTCCAACATGCACCCATTGTTGCAAAAGCTTTCCCTGCGTTTTATACAAAGAACAAAAAAACGTCACCACAATGTATGAATGTTACAAGGAGAATGGTTTTAGGTTGTGGTTGCCCGAGTTCTTTACCTCGTGGTATCGAGTAACCGTGTTGCTATGCCTTTCCTTCTGTTAGAAGGTGAGACCCATATCGCTCTAATTCCACAAACAGACGGTTTAGCTTCTTCTTCACATACAATTGCTCCATTATCTACTCTATAATCTGATGTTCGACATCTTTTCGATACTTCTCTTTGTAAGACAATGTTTCCAAACTGAATGGAGGTTGAAGGCGAGGAGGAGCTCTCTTTCTTTAACTGTCTTTCATCACTATGAGGAGTTATGAGCTTAACCGCTTCCGTAATTGGCTCTGCAACTAGACATCCGGAGATCCTCTGAGAGGAAACAAATAGATAAACCTATACACAACAAGGTAGTTCTTGAAACACCTGAGAAAGTAATTAGAGGCTATTCAAAATATTTTGGCTATATCATCTTTCTGGTGAATCTGTTGAATGAGGTCATCAAAAGAAATAAAAGAAACTATTCTTTCCACACAATCAATTTTATTGTTTGATTTCAATGCTAGTCATAGACATGAAAAGAATCACACTGAGTCAAAGTTTTCCTCCTTTAAATCGACCAAGGTAGAGCAAGTTTTCCAACAAGTTGTATTCAGATACCAATTGGCTCAATATAGTATAGACATCAGAACTAAAAACCACTCATGAGCTATGGAATTTATGCGAAAATGTTTGTTAAGACGTGGATACAGGCTCGTACCTTACAACGTTGGTGAAGAATCCAATCCTCACCTAACTCAATCTCCATCATTTTCACAACCTCTTGCACCTGCAATTACAAAAGATACCCTTTTAGATCCTCTAAATGAAGAACCGGTACTGTAGACAGCACAACCTGAATTGTGAAACGAAACGAACCTTGTTTTTGTGTGCCGGAGAATCATTTTCCAGTACCATAACGATGCGGTTCTTGTCAAACAAAGGCTTTGTAAACGCTCTCTCGTTTTGCCAACCCTGAGACCAATTAAAAAACCAACAGTTAAATCAAATATAACCTCTACAAGACTGAAAGAAACATGTATCTTGAGCAATAAGGTCACTGGGATCCTAAAACCTTAAAAGGGATTCCATTCATATAGGTCTTGTGAAAACTTTGATGGTTCTTCTCATCTAATTCATCTCCAGGAGCATACTTAACTCCACACACTGCGCAATGCCTGAGAAGAAAATCAGATTGTCCCAACTCTAAGTAGAATTGGGTATAATTGCGCTTCTTGTTGAGACTTTTAGATGCAGATGAAGATCCTTTCCTCAGCGGCTTCCCGATGCATTCCTTAAGCACACTAATAAACACACAAACAGAAACCCAATCAAAAATGGCTGCAAGATCAAATCACATCTCACCCAAAAAATCTCACAGGGATTGCTTTAAGAAAACACACAAATTAGGAGCTGCCCATCTGGTTACAACTGATAAAAAATATTCTCATCGCTCAATTTCGATTATTTCATGAACCTAATCAATCCCTAGACTCTTACTCTGAAGAAGACAAATAAAAGTAGGAAATTCGAAGAACGTCAAAGAGAAGCAAAACCCCAAAAGATGATTGATTTACCTATCAGGTATCGCAGATCGACGCTCGTAGGTGTTGATGATGGCGTTTTGATTTTGCTCCCAGACGGCTAAACCATCGTCTGTGTCTGATGTTACTGAGGCAGCGATAGAAGACGAAGAAGAAGAGGGCTTGAAGAAAGAATTGATTTTGGCTTGCATAGTTTAGACTTTAGAGAGTGTTCGAGTCTTTCTTAGGTTTGATTTTTGCCCTTTACTCCTTCGTCTTCTGCAATTTTGGCGCCATCTGAAAGGATCATAACCAAAAATGAAATTTTGGCGCCAATGGAATTTTTTTGTAATTGAGGGGCCATTTTGTAATTGCATAACTCGAGATAATTCGGTCCATTCCAATGCCATAAAAGTGAAAAAAAAAAACGTCATGCGAGATTGTCATTCAGAATCAGTGTTGTGCGACCACTACAGCTTTGATTTGATGACGCTGATTAATGTTAAATAATCAAACTACATTTGACTAAAAAGAGTCAGATGTCAAGTTTGTTTGTGCTTTTTATATAATTACATGTATGTATTGTGGTGTATAAGTTACTTAACAACATGTATCTACCGAAGATTAAACTGTATTAATCTACGTTTTCTTCCATCTACTCCCTCAATTTTACCTCTCACCTCTTCAAAAGAGCCCAAAAAAGTAAGTGAGAAGCCGATTCATCATCTGTCGGATAAAACCGAGTTGCTCCATGACAGCACAAAATCACGAAAAACATTCGGTAAATCTGCATTTCAAAGCAAAAGGAACGAGATTTTCAATATCAATGGCCCGAGATTCTCATGTTTACAGGGTCATTCATCCCGTATAAAGAGTTTCCTTTTTATTACCTCGCACGACTTCCATGGCGAGTGTGGGAATATCTACTTCGTCTTCAACCAATCTGTATACGTCCACAAGCTGAGAGAAAAAAAAAAAAGTAAATTTACTGCTTTAGAGTGTCAACAGGGACGATACGTGCTACATCTATAACTCTGTTGATATTTCACGTATGAACCTCTTCTACGTGAAGCTTCGAGTCCTCTGTGAGTGCAAGAATAAGTTTCCTGCGGATGCCTTCGTCAAGGAGGAAAAGACGAGCTCCATCCTTAATGGTATCTGTCAAGTCAAGCTTACTCTCTCTGAAAATTTTCAGAGCAAAACACCGGATTTAGAATTTAAGCTTCACAGGGTGATCAAGTGAGATTTGGAAAGCAATGCTTCTATAAAACTCGGTTACTTACACACGCTTAACTGTTAGAGCAGGGTTGCTACTCATTTTGGCGACATTTTCCTTCGCAAGTGATAAGAGGTTCTCCAGCCTTTTCCATTGGAAAACACCATCTTTGAATAGAACCTGACACAGCGGTCGATGTCAACAAGAGCTTTGATTTCAGTTGATGCTTAACAATTTGACATAGGGAATATGAAACAATGCAGAATTATCAAATTAACCTGTATCAAACGTTCCCGAAGTGCAGGATTTGGATCCGTGAGGAGGCGTTTTGCTACATATGGATAAGCAACCTAGAAAAAAAGCTAGCTTTTAAGTTTAGGAAGTGAAATGTACGTGAGCAACTTGTATGCTCACCTTAGGATTTATGTTTCACCTAATCCTAAATTTGAAAAGAAGAATCAAAACAATAAATGTGACTTCACCTCTAGAAATTTAAAATCAGGCTTCAGTGTGAAACATATACCCTCCTGCGTAAGCAGAGAACGAATAACAAGAGAGAACCGCTCCGGTATACGGATAGGAAAGTCGTACACTAGCTTGTTGAACTGGCCTGCAACAAAAAGGTGACACCATTTCCTCAGATGTGCAAGCGGTGCCCAGTAAACAAAACAAACTTGCTTGAGGAAAGCAATTTATCAAGTACCTGTAACACTTCTGAAATTGAAATCTGCAAGTCCTTTCCCCGCAGAATTCTGCCAGATGGCTTCTAAAGCTGGAACAATAGGAGAAACATCGGTACCCTTGGCCAAGAACCCGAGCCTAGTGAAATCATTTGCCATCTCCCCATAGTCCTCGTTAACCGCATGTACAACAGCATCAATCAAAATTTGCTTGTTTTGCTGAGAGAAAAAAAAAAAAAAAAAGGATATAGTTAGACCATGAATGGAAAAGTCTCTACAGGAAGGAGACATGCTTTAGTTACTAAGGTTACTAGATACCTTAGAACCATTAAACTCAAATTACCTGACTCAGTACAGCAACGTTACCGAAGTCCACATAAGCAATACGCCCATCCTGCATTGCAAAGATATTTCCAGGATGTGGATCTCCATGGAACAATCCAAATTCCAACAGTTGTCTTAGAGCAGCACTCACGCCAACAGTCAAGAATCCATTTAAATCAATACCCGCATCCTTGATGGCCTGAGAACAATTAAGAAGAGTCAGTACTCAGAGTGTACTTTATTTTTGACTTTTTATGATGGTATAAAGGAATTTCATATTGAAAGTCAAACCTGTGGGTCAGTGCACCGAATACCATCAATCCACTCCATTACCAGAACCCGCGGACCACAAAGATTCTTGTATACTCGAGGAATTTTGACAGTGGGATCATCTTTGAAGTTCTCCAGAAAATCTTCAATGTTTCTGGCTTCCTGTAGGCAAGAATTTAAGGTTAACCGGGTTTATAGAAAGACTCATTATTTCAGCGCATCAAAACAAATGAACGCATAGACTCAAATTGACAATTATATGAGATACCAAGGTGTAGTCAAGCTCCTCCAAGAGCTTTTCTCCAAATTCATCAACTATTAGCTCTGCGTTGCAACCCAATTTTTGTATACTGAAGCCATTTAAGAATGAGGCGAGGGTTCGGAAAAGAAAGAGATCCCGGTAAATTATGGGCTCTATTTGTGGTCTCTGCACCTGTATATACATAAAAATAAATGTCAAACTCAAGCTTTAAAACAGTTCCAGTTTGATTTTCGAAGAAGATAAACTCTGTAGCCACAGTAAGGTTTTCAATTTAGAAGAACCTTGATAGCAACATCCTCTCCAGTGGCACGTAGAGTGGCTCGATAAACTTGGCCCAAGCTTGCAGCTGCTATTGTTTGTGAAGATATTTGGCTAAATATGGCCTCAAGAGGTTGGCCTAACTCTTCCTCGATGATATTGAAAGCAACCTACAAAGTCCTTCACCACTTAGCTTCACCACACGATGGCACATGATAAGAAGAAAAACATCTTGCTCAACAAATTCCTTAAAAAGATAATATTTTTACCTCGTTAGGGAATGGAGGAACATCATCTTGGAGTATGCAGAGCTCATTCATGTAGTCTTCACGGATGATATCAGGCCTATTTGCCAGAACCTGCCACAGACATAATAGATATTAGAGAAGAACACTTCGAGAACCCAGTAAATGCCATTATCTAACAAATTCCTAACTATAAGATGAATTCACATACTTGTCCAGCTTTGACAAATGAAGGCCCTAAGTTGCACAACAGGTTCCTAAGCTGCCGAGCACGGAAGGGGACAACTTCCTCATCCCTTCCAACCAAAAAATCATACGTTAAGGTAGACCAATACAACCCAAGGGTCCAAACAATCTCCACGCCCCTTGAAGCAAGAGAGAAGACTGATCCTCTTGATTCCAGCACTTTACTCCTCACCTGATCACCAAACACCAGTAAATTCCAATTCAAACAATCCACAAGAAAATTGTGAAAGTAATTACACAAAAGGAGAAAGAATCTAGCTGGGCGGCAGCTAAGTTTTCAATAAATCCAGTGAAATTCGACCTGAATACAAGCACATCGATTCCTTCTAAAAGACTACCAAGCAAATCCAAGGAAGACGAAAAAGTCTAACCAGCTCAATAAGTGAATTCAACAAATTGCAACAGAGAGATAAACAACGAAAATGACAGAAACTGACGAGAAAATCGAACAAGAACAACAGAAGCAATCATACAGTCTCCGGAGAATACTTTCGGAAAGGAACGCAAACGCCTCTCTCTATATCTAGCTGCTCAAGCGCGGAGCTCGATTTCCCTACTCGCATACCTCTCTCCACCCCGCTCATCGCCGTTGTCATAATCGCAGCGTCCGTAGAACTCCGGCCACCAACATCCGTGGCCGCCGCTGTAACGGAAAGATTAGAATTCCGTACAGCCGTGAACGTCCTGCCCCGCCGCAACTCCACGGCGCTGAGAGAGACTAGACTTCGCAAAAGAGCATCTCTCCGATCAGGAAGAGCGCGATTTCTTCTCCGACGACGCTGATTTAAAGAGAAATTAGGATTTATCAAACTATTGCAGTGGATTGACTCCATGGATCAGCTCGCGATGTACGGACGACGACGATCAGAAGAAGAAGAAGAAGGAAATAGTGGATACGTTTCCGTTGGACCATAAAACTAAAATAAATAGTACTATTAATTACCGAAAATGGAGTAAATCGACTGCCAACCACAAAAGATAATTATTATTATTTTATTTTTATGGTCCAACAGAAACACCTCACGTTTCGAAAAGCCCACAATAAATGTAATCTCTAACAAATCGGCCCCAAACTTTTTGTTTTGTTGTTCCTTTGTACATTACGTGATAGTATTTGTCGTCAAGGAGAGAAGCTGCGACCGGGAAAGTGTTATGTGGCCACGAAAGGTGCGACGTTTTCGCAACTAACAATATACATATTCGTATGGTGTGAATTGAATGATTTAAAATCTATATATCGGTTTAACATCTAACGAAAATATTTAAGATGACTTCAGGTAATTCGTATTCTATTATACGTTATACCATCCCACTACAACTACAAACGTACGGTCCCAGGAATCTCTCGTCCTCACAAAAGTCAACGATTGCTTTGCAGGTTCATGAGTTTTCCTTAATGGCTAACTCTTTTGAGTTACTGAGTTACGCTGTATCCCAGACGTTGTTCATTCATTCGATTGATTCAGTATAGGTTGTAAACTATATCCTAAAAAGTGTGGCATCTGAAACTGGTTGTATGTTTTGGATGCATAATTCTGAGGTTTTGGGTCTCGTCTCAGTGATGTGAAAGCAAATAAGTGAAGCCTCTCAATCCCATCACGAGAAATCGGGTCTCATCATTTCAGATATTGTTTTATCTTTTGACTTTTTATGGACGAGTGGAACATTTCTCTAGTTCCTTATAGTTGAACACTAACCCTTGCGAGCGTAGACCGACACAATCTGTATTGGTTAATACTCCAACGAACGATGAGGAGTTGAGGACCACTCTAATTTGACATGCATGTATATATATGATCATCGATTATAGGCTTATATTCCAAGTCTTAATCACATCTTTACTCATGTTGAATGCTAAAAACACAACACTATGTTAGTATGTTTGGCTAGTGTAGACATACAGTAGACACTATAGATAGTAAGAATACTCGTCTTTTTTACATGCTCTACGAATTAATCTAACCTCATTTTGAAATCATAAAATATTCCATGATTACCATTTATAGGTTACCGTGAATATTTATTCACACAAACACAAAACGTTAGTTCAGTTAGACATAAAAAGAGTAATCTCTACTATGCATTCCGAATCTTGAAACATAATACATTCAGAAATGAAACAAATGACGATTAGTGTGTATTTAGTGGTGGCTGTTAAAATGTTGAATAGTATAATAAATGAGCTATTTTCAACTAATCTTCTCGTTTGTATGAACAAATCTCGTTTGTATGGAAAAAATTGTATCGGATGAAAATGGGTTAATGTAGCTGTAGAAAGAGATTTGAGATAAAAACTTGTAAACCAAAAAAATAAAAATAAAAAACAATTTGTTGGACTATATCCTATGAGAAATTAATTAAACGCCCATAACGTCAGTAATCGAAGATGTAGACCAAAAATCATACGAACTTATATAATAAAATTCCAATAACGAAAGAGGTCCCGAATATATAAATAAGCGTGTGAGACGAAAAGGATATGTGAACCATGTATAGGTGGACCAGTAGGAAAGATTTTGGGATGGGGATGAAATTTTCAAATAATCCCGGGTTCAAATCTCCACGGCTGCAAACATCTTAACTGGCTCCGCAGACAATTTAAAAAATCGGGTTATGCGGCATTCAGGAACTACTCTTGCCGTTTTCGGGATGCAAGCAGTGGACTAGCCTTGTCCATTGGGCTCGTGATATCTGGGTTATAAAAAAAAAAAAAAAAAAAAAAAAGTACAGTATGTGCGAATTTATTTAGGGGAAGAAAGTTTGTTCGGCGTCGATAAGGAAGCGACAAAGTGGGGGTAATGGGCAATGGGGAATCGACACGTGCGCAGATTCCGTGTAAAGGCTAGATATCACGTGCGCCCATCATATTAAGCAGGGACAAAGTGGAGAAATGGGCAATGGGAATTCGACACGTGTCCAAGTTCGGTAGAAAAGTATGAAAGGTCACGTGCGCCCATCATTTTATCCATTGTCCTCCCAAACCTTTGGGGGCCCTTCTCTAATTGGACACCTTTTGACTTTCCTTGTTTAGATTTTTGGTCGTACTTGAGATTATCATTGTATTCTTTTTTTTTTTTTGTCGAAGAGATTATCATTGACATATTTTTATGTTTTTAATCTGTCTATATTGGTTTCTTTTAAACTTATCTATTGATGAAACAAAAGTTAATTAATCATGAGAATTTTCTAACATTATGAATTTCTGTGTTAGTTGATCGGTACGTAAAATTTTATATATCTTCATATGATCTATCAATTGAAGTTATTATAGCAGCAAAAAAAATCTATATATATATATAATATTCATAGAGCACGTTTTCACTTGTTTTTGTGATAATGGGTGATTGAGTGGGCTGCTGTTAGACTGCTGTTAGAAATATGATCATTGTAAAAATTTAAAATTTTTCTTTGTAATCTATGAGTTTGGTATGGTAAGAAACGCACTTTTATTGGATTTAGGAAATTAAACCAATAAATACCATGAGTAGATAAAATTAGGGACTGTGAATGTTTTTACAAAGTTAAACTTAGTAACGTTGATCGTATTTTTTTGCTGGAAAAACTTTAATCAATATAATTTTGAATTTTGTACGGCCTCGAAATCACTTTAACGTCCCAAAATGGTTTAAAAAACCAATATATGTTTTCATAGAAAAGGATTTAATCCACGCATCAATTTCTTTTTGATGGATCAGTTTCTTAACGTATTAGTTTTATTTGCATTCCATGAGTACATATATTTGATTTATTTACTTATATTCCACGCATCATATTAATCATGCATGGACCAAATCAAATACATTGCATCTTCATTCAAAAACAAATATATCGCATCCTATAATTAACAGTCAACTTTCATATATTCTTAACCGTTCCATCTTAAGAGAGCTTTGATAGTCATTCAAAAACAAATATATCGCATCATATGATTAACATTCAACTTTGATATATTCTTAACCGTTACATCTTAAGAGAACTTTTTGTTACATGTTCATTAAAATCGCAAAATGATACAAGTTAATTATTAGATGGCTCTAGCTTGAATCCACCCCAAATCGACCAACACAAAACACATTAAATGCATAGAAAACAAAAAAAAACAAGAACAAACCCCCAAAACAAGAAATAAAACAAAGCAAAGACCTGCATATATAAATATAGATATATACATGGTAGATATATCAGCGAGGATGATTGGAGAATCAAATTGAACCAGGTTTTGATGATCGTCGACTACTACATGTCTCGGACATGGAAGACGTTAGGGTTCTTGACGACGATATCATACATATGAATAGAGTTAAACTTGGAGAAGTCGCGAGGAAGAGAGATGAGATCGATCGATGTTCTCTTGTGAAACTGGAGCAGATGATCTGTGTTGTCTCCACTGTAGTACCTCTCCCACCCAAGACTCTTCAAAATCTTCTCAAGTGATCCGTACGAAGAGACAACTTCGCTGGTCGGAAGATGGACGAGAATCTTCCTCCTCATCCTCTGCTGCTGGCTACCGCCGGAAGAGGAAGACTCCGACGAATCTCCTGCCGATTGGTTGTAAGGATTCTCCACCAGCCTCATGACTCCGTTTTTGTTGAACACCCACACACCAGACATTGTTGAGGTTATTATATTTAGGGATGATTTTATGAGCTAGCTAGGGTTTTTTTCTTGGGTGTGATTTTTATCTTGAAAAATGAGTCTGTTAATTTTGGTGAGGAGAAGGAAACTGTGTAGAGGGCTATATATACATGTTAAAGGGGTGTATAGATAGTGATCACAAGTATATTTTGATTATATTATATAATATTTTTTTATATTAAATATAATGTAGAATTCCAGAATTCTCGAAAAGGAAGAATCTTATCTATCAATCTTCCACCAATTTATTTATCATATTTGGACACAAAAGAATAAACTCAAGTTCCATAAAATCAAAGCTATTGTTCTGATTCGAGACTCTATATCATAGATGTAGTTATAAAACATTATTTTGATCGTCATATTTGAGACGTAAGAAATGCCGTATCTTTTTCTATGGAAATTGAATGTTATACTTATTCCTATATGCAAGGAGATAAATAAAATCTAAATTAGTATGAGAAACTATTTAGTTTGAGTTTTAGAATATAAATAAATAATGGGTCCACCACATACTAGCTATGGATAGATGAGGGATTAGTTTTCATTTTGGAATCTCTTCTTCCTTTTTCAATTTCTATTATTATTTGTGTGGTTAAATTCTTTCTTTTCTTCATGTCGAAGAATCTTTGGTAAGATTGCACAAAATTTAGATTCTTGTTGTAATATTAATTAAAATGCATATATGATATATATATATATATATATGGAATTCAAATACGGCAAGACTTCTTCTAGTTTGGATGAGCTCAACCTGACGCAACATTTAAATCCAACATATAATATGTGGGATGTGGCCTTGAATTTTTGGATGTCATATGTGTAATATCACCATGCAGACACCAACGCAGTGTAAATTTTGTTCTGCAGAATAGATGAGTTTTTATTTCTAAGTCTGATTTATTTATATTTTAAGTTTTGACAAAAGGAAAAGCTGCCTTTAGAATTGTGTTAGTTATATAAGAAATTTTACGTTGTAATTATTCTTCTCTTTTCTATGTAGACAAATCAGCGGAAAGGCGTTACTGTCACGTGGCGTCACGTGGATGCTAATACTTGATGGGTCCTTATTACTCGAGACGGGCCTCATTGGGGGGTCCTTGCCCAAAGTTAAGATGTTTCTTATCCCAAAAAAAGATTAAAATAAACGATTTTTCATTTTCGGGTAGAGACGGGAGAAACGTTTCTAATTTTAGGATTGGAAGAAACGTTTCTTTGTGTATACGTGGCTTTCTGCGATTGGTTGAGTGAAAAAACGAGTTGGATGGGGAAAAAAGAAATCGATTCCCCCTTTCATTTTCCCTTTCTCTTCATCTTCGCTTTCGCTTTCTCTCTCGTTGCTCTCGACGATTTCTTTGAGATTCACCAAAAAACGAAAAGCAAACTCTTTCTCTCAATGATTTCGCCGAGGAATTGTCTCGAAATTCCGGTGAAAGTGTTGAATTTATATCCAGTGATTCTCAATGATTTCGCCGTCGATTTTAATCGATTTCCCCATCTGATTCTCAATGATTTCAATCGATTTCCTCATCTGGTACCAATCTCGAGTCCGATTCTTAATCGCGGATCATCTCGATGTTAATGCTCAGGATGTGCAGGTCAGTTCCAACCTAAATTAGGGATTTGTGTATTTTTGTTGCGTCTCCAATTTTATAATTTGTGCTTTTTTTGGTTAAATACTGCGATTAAGGAGTGATCAGCTGGATTTAATGGTTAAGTATGATTAAAAATCTATGCTTTAGTGGTTGTATACTGCAATAAAGGATCCCTTGATTAGGTGATAATAGATCCGATGATAATAATGTATTGTTGAGATGATCAATTGAAGAGAAAAAGTGGGTTTTGATTTGTTGTTGCAGGCATTTATCGTGGGAGAGCATGGAGACAGCTCAGTGGCATTGTGGTCGAGCATAAGTGTTGGAGGCATCCCTGTCTTGAGCTTTCTGGAGAAACAACAGATAGCTTACGAGAAAGAGGTCATTAGCTTACTGATTTAAAACATATATATTACCTAGTTTCATTCTTATTAAGCTATACACTGCTAAACCTTCTTATTTGTTTACCAATTTGCAGGTATGACTAACATAAGCTTCCATAAAAAGTTCAAGCGATGCTTAAACAGGCTAAGCAAATCGATAAAACAGTAAAAAAACAAAAGGTAGGCTTTTCCACACAATGTTCTTACAGTAGTCATACGGTGAATCAAGGAATGGAAATCGGAATCTTAATTAGTCAATTATGTAATTATTTTTCTGCGTTGGAGGCATCACATGAGATGGATAAGGAGATACCAGTTTTGATGCTCTGCCTCGTGTCTAATAAATTGTTTGTGGTTTGATTCTTGGTCTTTTCATAGTTAATTCTAATTGAATGTGGTTTGATTCTTAGTATCCATTGTTTGTTTGTGGATTGTAATAGTTCATTGTAATTTTAATTGTCATGTGGTTTGTTTCTGGTCATAGTTCATTGTAATAACACTCCTTCTCGTTTGAAGCTAAAACGCTCTTTTAGTGGACGCATGTTGAGGATTCAAGAGATGCAAAGAAGGCATGTAAAGCAATCATGGATTCCTTTAAAGACCAAAGTGTATCGAAGCAAGTCTGTTCTGTTCCAAATGGATATGCTAGTGAAGGAGCTTCAGATGATAGATGGTGACATGTGGGAAGTAGTGAGCAAAGGATGGGCGGAGATGCTCTGCTATGCAGACTGATTCTGGACACTTTATTTGTTTTTCTCAGTCTTTTGTCTTCAACATCTTTGGTTATTGTTGAATAATAATAATCCAGCTTCTATAACTATTAAGAACCCTCCTCATAATTCCACCATTAATCAACAAAACTCTCATGTTTCTTATAATGATAAAAAATTGGTTAAGAACTATGAGAAGGGACTACCGATAAGGCCATGTCTTGCGAAATTCTTTTTAGTAACTTTTTACCTTGCTTCGTCATCTTATGCCTTTTTCTCTTCTTTTTACTTGTATAGTGACCATACAGAAAAACAATAACAATTGGTGATAACTATACTTTATTTTCCATCTTTATTTTCTCATGTGAACTTTGTATATATATATTCAATCGTTACTACACATTTATTACCTATGAAAATATTACATATGTCTCACGTTAAAATATGGTACGGTATAATTGATTTTGTGGTAGGTTAGTAGAATATCAATACATGCATAATGGGTTAATGAGATATTCTCACATAAAAACCAACAAATTAGGAGATTAATTTCAATTTCAGCTGGAAATCTTCGGTTAAAGTTTTCCAAGTGTGGAACTTAGATAATTTTATAATTCTTTAACTATCAGAGATTTGATCACCCTGTCTTTAAATAAATTTGTTTCCCCTATATATATATATATATCCTTTTCCCTATTCAATTATTTCCTCTATCTTTATATATCCTTTGGTCCAAGCACTACAAAAAAAGAGCTAGATTACATCACTTATTTTCAATTTTTACATCACTTATAAATGATGTTAATGCATTTTGCATCATTTAAATAAGTGACACTGAATTTGATGATGCAAATAATTTACATCAATTTATTAACAAGTGATGTGAATATAAAAAATATTTACATCAATTATTGTAATTGATGTTAGTATTTATATCAGTTAATATAAATGATGTTAGTATTTGCATCAATTTATTAAAATGATGTTAATATTTACAACGATTATAATAAGTGATGTTAAGTGTTTATATCAATTTAAAACAATCGATGTTAAAATTAGTAAAACAAATTAAAAATCATAAAATAAAATAATGTGATAATGACTAGCTTCAACATCATCAGATTCTACATCTAGCAATAATTTTGTTAATAATTATACTATATTCTCTCTCTTTTTTAATAATAAATTTTGTGGAAAGATTTATGGACAAAAAGTGGTACACAAAGCACAAATGAATGTGAAAAGAGAGACATGAAGGGAAGTGGGAGCGAAGGCCCTCGTGGGAGATGATGCCAAGCCACACTCACTCACTCCTCATTCTCTTCAACATTCAACACACAACACAAACCACAGGTTTTAGTCCTTTTGTTCCTCCTTTAACTTACCGTTTTAGGTCCATTCTAAGTTGACATCTATACATTAATTTATACTACACGGTTTGCTCGTGCAATTTATGAGTTTTATAAATGTATAATACTTTAGAGATATATGAATTTAGGAAAATAAGTTCTTATTAATTTTTGTCAACCTAAACCGCAAGAAGTTCATTGTTTTACGGTATATGGACACACGAAATCTCAAAAACAATTTCCATGACTCATTAAGTCATTATATTCCACAAACAAAAAAAAACTCAAGCTCATGGTCAATACAAGTAAGGCACCCACAATTATATTGATATTAATCGTTTTTTTTTGGGGGATAAAGTATTGATATTAATCGTTCTCATGCATCTTAGGCCATAATTATCGCCATAACTAAAAAATAGTTCTTAAGAAAATTTAATTATTAAAATAAGACAATAAGTTTTTGTTGATAATTATTTAAAAAGGAGACGAATAAGACAAGAGACCACAAATGGCAACAAATGTTCCACAAAAGTAGAATCGAACGCTTCAAATGCTTCCATCTCTTCCGTGTGGGACCCATTTATTTGTGTGTCATTACTAAACAAAATTTACCCAATCCCATGCTGCCACGTTTCACCAACACTGAACTAAGAACAGTTCTTCTGCAAGAAGTGTATATGGCATCCGACATAACTGTTCCAATATTTTCCAATTGTTTAATTGATCTAAGAACCGAGAGTATATGGCGATAATTATGGCCTGGTAGCATCAATTGTTCTTGTAGACTTGTAGTGTCAACATCATAACGGCAACATCTACAAAACCAAAATATAATAATATTAATATATTGTTTCTAGAGGCCTCCGGGATACACTTTCCAAATATTATTCTCATTGATCCATTTATGTGTTCACGTTTTCTAAAGTCGATTCAACCATAAAGTAATTCCATCACAATTATTTTTTTATTATGTGCTGATAAGTTTTACTATCTATACGTAAGGAATTGCTTAGAGCCTGAATAGTAACTGCGTTTTTAACTGAAGAAAAAATACGATGTAGTTTTAATAGTTATTTAATAATATTATCATACTGTTGTGGTACGGTTTTGTAGTACCATTCGAAATCTTAGTCTTTAATATAATTATATTATATTAATTTGTTGACAGGAGAATATTTTAATTTAATAGAATTTTAAACGTTAATGTTCTCCAATCAAACTGTTTTTTTATTAACAAAGAAGTTCTTAGTCTAAAGTCTAACCTATAATAATTTTTAACTGAATTTTTTTTAGACCGAAAGTCATAGTGGATTAACTAGCTCCCTTTCCATATCTGATGATCCAACCTAGGCCTGGGCGTTCGGATTTTCGGATCGGATCGGATC
>OVAQ01000688.1:2393-15369 GCA_900406345.1 Erysimum cheiri
TTATATACCTCCAAGGTCAGTGATGTTTGTAGCCATGAGACTAGCCATCCTTTCACACTGTCTCTGCAACACAGCTAACCACCGTTCAGCGCCAAAGGCCACACCGCTCTTCACATACTCTTCAACAGCCTCGTGCAGCACGTGCTTCTCCTCCACTTCCACGTGCTCTACCCACGTGACCTGAGAGTAATTGTTAGGCATGTCTTGAATGACGCAACCAGAAGGTTTTCTCCGGTATTGATCAGTAGTAGTAGCAGTTGAAGCTGGTTTAATAAAACCGTGAAAGCTATCGATCGGGAAATCTACAATCATCCATTTTCCATCTTCCGTGTTTTGCTCCACATATCGAAGAAAATAAGCTTCTCTTGTTGGTACCAATGGAGATACTACTCGTAACTCTGCATACATCTTTTTTGAAAAAAGAGACAAGATTCAGTTACCTGAAAACGAATTGATTTGATCACTCTTATCTATGGTAAAATTGAAACTACTCACCAGAAGAAGAGAACCACTTGCTCCAGAAACTCCAGAAGAAATGATCTGAATCGTTTTGGCGCTTGAGACTATCGAGCAGAACATTTCCGACCATTGATCCTTGAGGCAAAATTTTAACATATTTATGTTAAATGTGAGTTTTTAAGAAATGTGTTTTAAGAAATACGTTTTGACTTATTCTTACAGCATCAAGAAATGCTTTGACGAGGGTTATGCTGTTCATCAGGACGACTGCTTTAGCTCTTGAAGCTTCTCTGCGAAAACGATCATCATCATTCATTGGAGGCCACAAGAACATCTTCTTATACTCTTCCTCGTTCAGACACACATTCTCGTTGTCTAAGCTCTTCTTATTCCACAAGGGATAATTCATGTCACACATCTTTGCTAATTCTTGAACGCAAGAAACCGCAAGATTCATCGCAATCGCCTTTTCTTCTTCCCCAATCAACATGTTGTTATTAGTCTCCGGGAAGAAACAGGCAATCTCTTGTGAAGGAGGAGGGTTCCTCATCGAAGCAACGCTGCGTAAACGATCAAGCTGCAGCATATAATAACCGTATGATTCAGTAGATACACATCAATAGCTAAGATTGATTCATTCGAATATATATATANATATATATATATACCTCTTGGCGGAGGCGGGCGTTTTCGAGGCTGAGTTTGTAGCCACAAGAAGAGCAAGAGAGGCATTTTAAACTGGACTGAAGATTTTGACTCTCTGTTTTAAGAGTATCATTCTCTGCTTTTAGCATTACATTATCTCTTCTGTCTTGCTGTGCCTGTTAAATCTCAGTATTAGCAACAATAAAAGCTTAATCTTAACATGACTGGTCTTAGCCAGATTTTTCTAAACCCGATTTTAAAACGGTTTATGTTTCTAATTAACCTAGTCAAAATTAAACCAAACCAAATTTAAGAGTGAGTTTACACCTTAACTTGGGTACGTTTATTTTGAAACCAAAACTTGACTTGTAGAGGCGTGAGACCAATTTCTCGACTTAATCTCTTTCTTTGCTCGTCATCCGGATGAGGATTTTGTTCAAACAACCTACAATAAACACATCATTATATAATCGACCATCGTTATAAATTTGCGAAATCGTAATGAAAAAACAGCAAGACGTACGCTTCCATTTCTTGAATCTGACTAGCAGTGTGTCTCTGCAAGTGTTTCTTCTTAGGAGGAGGAGGCTGTTGTTCGATTGCAGTATCCTCAACCGGGTCATGACCCGACCCGACTGACACACCCGACCCGCTTTCGATCATACTCATCATCCCATACTCTTCTTTCTAATTAAACTACCAAAACAAAATGATTAAACTTTTAAAGTAAAATAAAAGAAAGTTAGGGTTTTGGAAACGAAAGACAAACCGGGATAATGGAAGAGGAATTAGGGTTATCGAAGGAGGTCAATTTGTAATTAGAGTTTTGGATTGTTGCTGTCGGAGACGAAGACACCGAACCGAAAATGTTGTCGGAATTATTAACCACATGTCCTTCTTCTTCGCCTGGTTTCATCACCACTTGATAATCTCCGTACATTTTTTCTTTGTCTTTTGTTTCCATTTAATATCAAACGAAAAGAACAACGAAGTATATTTTCAATAATATTTGTTTTTAATTGAGAAAAGATGAAACACAGAGAAAATTAGTTCTCAAGGGTTTGTTTTCATTTCATCTCGCTTCACTTTCATTACTTGACCTGAGAAGATAAAAAGGTTATAATAAAGAGATAATATTTCTTCTTTTCGCTTTTTTTTTTGGGTGAAATTTTCACTAAATACTTACCGTACCAGGGAGAGTAAACGGCGTCCGTTTCTGTTTAACGGAATACAGACAAAAAGCTTGTTGAACACACTACTTTAGGGCATCTCCAACCCATTGCTATATTTGCCTCTATAATATAGCAATCTCTATTTTAGAGTCAAATATGCTCCAACCCACCTCTATATTTGCCTCTAAAATAGAGATTGCTATATTTGCCTCTATTTATAGAGGAAAAAATAGAGTTCCTCTATTTTATAGAGGAAAAAATAGAGATCTCTATTTTAGAGGTGGGTTGGAGTAAAACTCAACCCTATTATAGAGTTCCTCTATTTTAGAGGTAAAAATAGGGATAACCATTGGAGATGGTCTTAGTACTCTCTTTTTTCCCTCGAAGGAAGCAGAGAGTCAAATCAAATCTTTGGCAGACGATACAAAAGTCAAAATTTTGGATCTGAGTCAAACTTTATTCCCTACGCGCTTTCCAAGTCCGTGTATTATAACCGCATTGCTCACACTTGATTCATCGGAAGCCCATTTATTTTGACATAAATCCATTGTATTATTTTATCCTAATTATGCTTAAGTTAACTTTCTTATTTTCTTGTGTTAAAAAATCAATCTAGTAATACTCTCCATACACGATACGTTTATTGCTGCTTAAATTGAAAACATACTTACGATTATTAAATTTGTTAGTGTCTTTTTTTTGTATATTTAAATACAAATAAAAATGAGAACAGTCAAATAATAAGTACTATTGGCAAATCTGAAAAAATACCCTTTTTTGTAAATATTATCAAAATAAAATAAATTTGATAAACTCCTTAAAATTTTATAATTTAATAATAAAAATTTAATATTACTTATTTTGTAAGATTGTTATTTTATTCTCTGTAAACAAACTAAAATAAAAAAAGTACATGTTGAAATTTGCCGCAATAGAAGAATTAAAGATACTCCAAATCTATAAGTAAGCTTGTTATTACATTGGAGGTTTGCGACAATAACAACGATATGTGTAACAAACATAAATTTCTTCGCCTTTTGACTTGCACAAGTCAATGCAAGATTGAACATTACACCTCGTTTCAAGGGATATTGCGCGGATGTATCTTTCACTAACGCATTTGCACTGGTTATTCTCACATTTGAGGTTCTTCGTTGGACAGTTTATATTATTACAATCAGAGACATTGTTGCAAGATTGTGCCAGAATTTGAGTGCCTATGAAATTTAATATGTTATTGATCATGATAATACATAATATCGATTATGAAGATGATGGTGGCGATGGTGATGAATGTAACTAAACATATGATCGAAAAATCTTACATGTTGAGAAAAATAGAAGACCGATAAATATCAAACCTGTTTTCTGCATTTTTATCGAATAAGTTGTATTTTTCTTTTGTGTGTTTGAGTTGTTTGTGCGATTGGAATAGAGGATTTGGATACTATTTATAAGATTTTTTTTTTTGTTTTCTTACCAGAACCAATATGTTTTGCTAATTATTTTTCTAGTCAATGTTAGCATTTTTGTTTTCGTAAAATATTATAATTACTTCTTGTAACAAGATTTAATACCTAAGTTATTTTTAGAAAGAGTGGAAAAATTACCTAGTTTGATGTTCTAAAGGTAGTAATGTAAATTAGAAATTTCTTACATAGGTGATGTCTTGTGATGTGTTGAAAAATCATAAATTAAAAATCACATAATTTTATGCATAAATCTCAATTTCCCTAATCATCCAAAACAAAATTAATGGATTGTTTGAATAAATTGTATATATAAATATAAGAGATGGTATGAAATCAGTATCTTTAGCATATAAGGTTATAAAATTTCTAGTGGTTTAGATTATTATTTGCTCCAAATTTGAATTCTACTGTTGTCCTAGTCAATTTTTTCTACCTATTGACTAAACATTTGTTGGTTTAATTTGAGAAATATAAAGCTAGGATCAAACATTCTCATCTAAATCCAAAGTTTAATGATAACATAATTAATTTTATAAGTTTAGTTTATCATGATTTTATCCATATTCAAGTGATAACATTTATATAATATCACAACCCTATTTTCATTCCCATTTTTATTAACTTAATGATGAGTATTTAGTCATTCAATTTTTCTTATTATATTGATTTTTTTTTCTAAGATCGAAACGTTAAATTACCATATTTTCTTTTAAAACTTGTCACATATGAAGATATAATTTTTTTTTCCATCCAATGTTAAATAAAAATTCGAGGAGAAAAAAATCAGTCTATAAAAATGGTGTACTCTTAACTTTATTCCCTACGCGCTTTCCAAGTCCGTGTAATATAACCGCATTGCTCACACTTGATTCATCGGAAGCCCATTTATTTCTGACATAAGCCCATTTTTACTTCCTCACTGCCGAACCCATAGTATTATTTTATCCTATTTGTATGTTGGAAAAATGGGTAAAAAAACCCTGAACTTTTCTAAAAACAGAAAATAAAACCTGACTTTATTTTTTGGGTTATTAAACCCTCATCTTAAAAAAATGTGCGAAACAGCCCCCGACGTTAACGTGCGTTAACAAAGAAACAACAATAAAACGGTGTGTTTAGTTAAAAGAGAAAAATACAACTCCTTAAAAAGAGATAGTGAAACGTCGGGCATAGGATTTATAGGAAAAGATTTTCCCCAATTGTGTTCTCTTTTTTGTAAGGTTCTACGTTTTCTAGGAAATTTTCTTTTTAAATTTGCTTTCTATGATTTCAGCTTTATTAGCTGAGAGTAGAAATGACCGAACCCCTGAATCACTTGTTTCTGAATGGTTTTCTACTACTAAATGGAAAGTGTGTTATCAACACATACTAAAACCTACCAATGATATGGAGCTTTGGCCTATGTATAGGGATGTAAAGGTGTTACCACCACCTTTTAGAGAACCACGTGGACGTAAGAAAATACCAAAACGATGTCTTGAAGCATATGAAATTTCTGCTGGTATACAAACACGGCATCGGATTCAAATGATATGTATAATCATTGTTATTTTAGATTTGTTTTTTTTATGTGGATCTTTATTGTTTAAGCATGTTTAAATGTTATTTTATTATGTCTCTATTTTCTGTTTTTTCAGACATGTATCAAGTGTCTTAAAACAGGACACAACAAGAAAAAATGCCCAAATGAAACAACTATCATTCCCCAAAGAAGCCTCGAGGTCGTCCATCGAAAAAACAGTCGAATGAAGAGCCACCAATGGAGATGACACCCACATTTCAGAGTCAACCAACACCTACATTTTAAAGTCAGCCATCACCCACATTTCAGAGCCAGACGAATGTTCCCACGGAAAGTCATGGAGTTATTCATAGTCCACTAACAGGAGACGACTACCTATGTGTCGATTGGAGTGTTCGAGATCTACGAACTAATTTTGTTCTACCATCATCTCTTTTCAGAGAACACGAGCGAAACAAGTTAAATATTAGACGACGCAATATGTAACTTGGTGTTTCGATGCACGTTTATTTTTTTGACTTCACTACTAGTTTTTTACGTTTGTTCTCCAATTTTTCTTCTGGAATTTTGTACATTTGCCTTTTTCAATTAAACATTTTTCAATCTTATTGTTTATGCCTTTTGTTCAATTATGGAATTTTGTACCTTTGCCTTCACGTTTATCTCCATTAGCACCTCTAGATGCAAAAAATTATTTTCTTTCACAGTTATAATGCACAACTTTGTTTCACTACAGTTTTCTTATTTATAAAGATGTGACGTTTTATCGCTGTTACGTCTAGTCCATCTGTTAACGTTGGGGGCTCTTTTCCACATTTTTTTAAGGTCAGGGTTTAATAACCCAAAAATAAGGTTAGGTTTTATTTTCTGTTTTTAGAAAAGTTCAGAGTTTTTTTACCCATTTTTCTTTGTATGTTTAAGTTAACTTTCTTATTTTCTTGAGTTTTTTTNTCGGAGATCCACGAGGGAGGATCATACAATCATACTTAGCTAAATTATGAACAACATAATTACAGGAACGATTTGTGAAGCAAAACGTAATAATGTGTGTATTTTCTCGAGTTAAAAAGACTATAGTCAACATTAAGAATGCTCTCCACACACGATATGTTTATTGCTGCTTAAATTGAAAACATACTTATAATTATTAGTTTTGTTTGGTTTTTTCTTGTATATTTTAATACAAATAAAAGAGAGAACAATAAAATAATAAGTACTATTGGCAAACCTGAAAAAATACTTTCAATTTCCCAATTTTTTTGTAAAGATTATCAAAATAAAATAAACTTGATAAATTTTTTAAACACTTTATAATTTAATAATAAAAATTTATTATTACTTATTTTGTAAGATATGTTATTTTATTCTCTTTACAGAGAATAAAATAAAAGAGTACATGTTGAAATTTGCCGCAATAGAAAAAGTTAAAGATACTACAAGTCCATAGCTAAGCTTGTTATTACATTGGAGGTTTGCGACAAACACAACGGTATCCGAAACAAAAATAAATTTCTTCGCCTTTTGACTTGCACAAATCAATGCAAGATTGTTCTTGACACCTCATTTCAAGGGATATCGTGCGGATGTATCTTTCACTAACGCATTTACACTTGTTCTTCTCACATCTGATGTTCTTCTTCGGACAGTTTATATTAGTACAATCAGAGACATTGTGGCAAGATTGTGCCAAAATTTGAGTACCTGTGAAATTTAATATATTCTTGATCATGATAATACATAATATCGATTATGAAAATGATGATGGTGATNGTGATTGTAACTAAACATATGATCCAAAAATCTTACATGTTGCGAAAAGTAGAAGACCGATAAATATCAAAGGTGCTTTCTGCATTTTTATCGAATAAATTGTATTTTTCTTTCGTATTTTGAGTTGTTTGTGTGATTTAAAATAGAGGACCTGGATACTATTTATAAGTGTAAGAAAAGTTTTGATTTTCTTACTGGAACCAATATGTTTTGCTAATTATTTTATTGGTCAATATTAGCATTTTTGTTTTCTAAAAGAGCGGAATTACTTCCTGTAACAAGATTTTATACCTAAGTTATTTTTAGAAAGAGGGAAAAATTACCTAGTTTGATGTTCTAAAAGTAGTAATGTAAATTAGAAATTTATTACATAGATAGATGTTGTTTCGTGATGTGTTGAAAAATCATAAATTAAAAATCACATAGTTTTATGCATAAATCTCAATTTCCCTAATCATCCAAAACAAAATCAATGAATTGTTTAAATAAATTGTATAAATATAAGAGATGGTATGAGTCAATATTTTTAGCATATAAGGTGAAGAATACTTACCAATAGTAGGATTTTTAATATGTTATAAAATTTCTAGTGGTTAAGATTATTATTTGCTCCAAATTTGAATTCTACTTTTGTCCGAGTCAACTTTTTTCTATCTATTGACTAAATATTTGTTGGTTTTAATTTGAAAAATATAAAGCTAGAATCAAACATATATCCTCATTTATTTGTTTCCATAAAATTCTTACAAATATAAATCCAAAGTTTAATGATAACATAATTAATTTTATAAATTTAGTTTATCCTGATTTTTATCCATATTTTTAAGTGATAACATTTATATAATATCACGACACAATCTTCATTCCCATTTTTATTAACTTAATGATGAGTATTTAGTCACTCGAATTTTTTTATTATATTTTTTTTTTCTGAAATTGAAACGTTAAATTACCATATTTTATTTTAAAACCTATCACATATGAAGATATAAAAAAAATTCTTTTCTTTTTTTTATCCAGTGTTAATTAAAAGTTCGAGGAGAAAAAAATAGTCTATAATATTTTTTAAGTTAATCACACTGTAAGCAATTTTTTTTTTATTGGAATTTTTTTATTTATTGGAAAAATGCATTTTCATATGGAATAAATAGAATACGAATTTATGTCAATTTCGGTTGTGTTTCCAATTGGACAAAATGATTGTTGTTGTTATCGAAAATAAAAACAAGATTTTGGATAGTTTGGTTATGTATGTTAATATATGAGACAACCACGAGAAAAATGTTGTGTGGATCAGTGGATGTAATAGCAACATAAACATGTATATATTTTTATTACTATTATAATAGTTTCACATCATACATGATGGTCACCATTCAGAGTGAATCATTTTATTTTTTAATAAAAAATCGGAATAGAAGATGGTGAAAAAGAATCATAGGAGATTTGACTTAGATATATCATTTTGTTCAGTCCCCTAATTGCTTTTTAGCTAATTTGCTCAACAATTTTGTTCAGTCCCCTAATTGCTTTTTAGCTAATTTGCTCAACAATTTATCTCTTATTGTTATAACAATTAAAAAAAATCTGCAAAGTACAAAATACCACCTCTTGATTGCACAATGAAAATTTCTATATGGCCGCCAAAAAAAAAAAAAAAAAAAAATTTGCTCAACAATTTTTTAGCTAATTTGCTCAACAATTTATCTCTTATTTTTCAGATTTATTCTTTATATGTCTATTCAGAGATAAATCTGAAAAATAAGTGAAAGACAAACATACCGACTAAAAGCATAAGTAGTGGAACATTTATGAGGATATATCTTAATGTGTGTATATTATTATAATAAAAGAGAGAGAGAAAAGAGAGAGAGATAGAGAGAAAAAAAATGATTTCCACTCCTGACGCGCCACGTGGCCGCAAGATTTGAGTTTTGGGCAAGACCCGAATGCAGCCTGACACACCACTTTTCTAATATTTTCGTATTTTTTAATCCCTGTAAGACACTTGGGAATATCCCTTTGTGTATGGTCTAAGGTTTAAATTTCACTCAAATGTTCAAATAATAAACTTTATGTTATATGGAAACTTATCATTAAAATTACATGGGAGGTTTGCGACAGTAACAATGGTTCAAGATACAAGCATAAGCTTGTTCACCTTTTGCCTTACAATAGTCAAAGCAAGCAGCGACACCACAATTGGTATCATCCGGTAAAATCACGAGTCCTTCAAGAGGGCATTCACAACCACCGTTCACACACTTGGCGGCACCAAATGGTGTTGGACATTTGACTCTAACACAATCAGAATCCTTCGTGCAAGGTACATATCCATTTCGTGCCAGAATCGGTGTACCTGTATAAATCATATTTATTGATATCTATTATACACTCTTGATAATGAGGAGGATGATTACAACTGGAAAATAAATTTCGTTTTAAACTCACATGTTGAAAAAAGTAGAATACCAATGAATATCAAAGCTGATTTCTCCATTTTGATATTGGTTAACCAATATGTTTACATACTAAAATGATGTGTTTACATATTATTTATAATTGTAAAAAAACTTTTTTTCTTTCTTTTATACAGGTGACTAATCTGTTTTTTTTTTTCTTTCACTTTAAAATTAAAACTTTAGATTTTGGTAATGTGTTTAACTGGTCAAGATTTTATTTTGTTACTTTTGTCAAAGGTCAATATCTAGTTCACCATATATAATTATAATATCTATTGATTTCCATAAAAATATATTATATACATATTTTAGATTTAACTTAGCAAATTTATAACCATATAATTTTTTTTTTTTAAAGTTGTAACTTATGGTATCCTTCATATAAGATAATCATTTATAGACATATTAGATATATATGTAGAAGTATGATCTTAACATATTTGAAAATTTGATATATTTATTTCTATGTATAAATAAAAAGAAGAATATATTAATTTTAAAGCTGGATAAATAAATTATAACTTTCATTTTTAAATAATTTTATGTATGTACAAGCACCAAATTCATGTTAGTGACGACAATTGTTAGGATGAAATTTTGGATTTCTTAGAAGGTTGAACAAATGTTTGAAGTTATCTACATTTATTCTTAGTTAATACTTCAATTTTATTTTTAAGCTTAAAATGCTTAAAATTCTTATATTTAGGGAAAGAGCATCAATGTACAATATATTATTTTGAGGTTCCTTTGTTTTGTTTTTTTTAAAAAAAATATTGAAAATTCACTGACCACATGCGATCGAAGCGCTTCCAGTCAAATGTTTTTGTAATAGTTAACCAAATAAATAGATGACAAAAGAAAAACATTATTATATTTCATACTATTTGTCTAGTTAAAACAAAAATCGATCGGTATTTTGGTTCGGTTGATATTTAGCCCGGTTAAATACTCAACCTTGCTTCTTCACCAGNCCAGTCAAATGTTTTTGTAATAGTTAACCAAATAAATAGATGACAAAAGAAAAACATTATTATATTTCATACTATTTGTCTAGTTAAAACAAAAATCGATCGGTATTTTGGTTCGGTTAATATTTAGCCCGGTTAAATACTCAACCTTGCTTCTTCACCAGTATTGCGGAATGTAGAAGAAACTTAAAGAAAAACAAGGACAAAATTGTTTTTTTCAGGTCTAATTACCAAACCGACCATGAATTCAATGTTACAAGAACACAAGTCTTCGTCCTAAATAACAAGTTCAATCTTCATCTTCAATAATCCAAGAGAGATTAGTTCCAAGTATTACCGCTTACAACAAGAATCAAGCAAAGTCTGCACATCTCAAGGTTGAGCAGGAGCCGGAGCCGGAGCCGGAGCCATAGGTGGAGGAGATTGTTGCTGCAGTGGTTGCGGTTGTGGCTGCGTCTCAAGATGTTCAGGTTCTTTCTTTGCTTTAGGAGATTCAGAGAGCTTTGATTCATGTTCGACTTCTTGCGTTGACGATGCAGCCTTTGGTGATTCAGACAAGTGAACTCTAGCAAATTCATCAACCACTTTCCTCTTATCCTCTTCCTCAGCCAGACCAACTTTCTCTTTCGCCTTTTGTCCAACTTCTTCTGCAGCTTTAGCCACTTTGTTGTAAGCTCCAGTGACCCAAGTGGCACCAGTGAGAACATACCGGTTCTTCATTATAGCTGAACCTGCATTGCTCACTGTCTGTTCCGCTGCAGCGATTGCTGATTTCGTTTTCTCCGAGACTTGGTACTTCTGATCAACTTCCCTGACTTTTTCTCCTACCACGACTGTGCCTGTGTTGATTTTATCTGTGAAACCGATTTTCTTGTCAAAAGATGCGACTTTGGCTGATGCTGTAGATGTTAACTGGTGTTTCTCATCAACACTCTTGGCTTTGGCTATGGCATCTTTTCCCAGTATAAAGCCCTTTGCAAGCATGCTGCTCACAACATCTTCGGCTTTTCTCAATACGGACTCACCTGCCCTCGGAGATTTGTTGCTGTCCTTTGGTTCCTGAGGAAAGATGAGACGGTGAGATTTTTCTTATGAAGAAGATCTCAGAACTCAGAAGTGATGATGAATTAAGAACTTACTAAGGAAGCTAAAGCCTCAGGAGATAGTTGGTAATCCGGGGCCATAGTAACAATGACTGAAGAATCAACAATAGTTGCTCCCTGAAAGAATTACACTAATACTCGTCACTCGAAGAATGTTAATTAATAACATAGAGGAACTGATACAGACTGAGAAGTGAAAATACCGAGAGAAGAACCGCGGTTTCAGCTCCTTGTAAATCCTTGAAAGTAACATACGCCAGTTTAGTCCGTTCAGTCTCGCTGTACAAACGTGTCAAAAGAGTTACGAACCTGAAGAAGTAAAAGCTGCATTCAGAACATTCAAAAGGAACAACTAGAGAGGAAACAAAACCTCTGCGTCTCAAGGTACAGAATATCGCCTGAAAAGGAAAAGAACTCCTTGAGGTCTCTCTCAGTTGCTCCTAGAGAAACATTGCTCACTTTGACACTAGTCATCTGCAAGAAAAATGCAATCTTGTGAGACCTCAAAATATGGCCTTTTATAAAATTTTCACAGCCAAATCACATCTCAGACTTATTTATTAGATGTTTGATTCATTTATCGCCTAAACTATGAATATACACACAATTTTGAAGCAACCAAACTGATTTCATAAACAATCTATAAGCAATACAATGATCACAAAGATTAGAAACACAACTGCATTATGTCATCAATACAAGATGATAAAAAGAACCTCATAATCCACAAATTAAATCTTGGAAAAGCTAACCCTTTGGCACAGATCACATAGATTACAAAACAAATGCTCTAACTGGGTTCTCGAATCCAAACAAAAAAAGTCCTTAAAACAATTTCTTCATCTCAGAAACAGTAATTTTCACCCAAATCAAAAACTGAGAAGCTTCAAATCCTCTAAAAAAATTAAAAAATCCAAAACTAGCGATTATTCAGACATAATCAACGTCATTTTCACACAAATCTAGCAGCATAACAATCCCAGTAAACAGATCTGTTAACCTCTTCGTCAATCAAATCAACAGCAAAAACATATATCTTCTCCAGATAAATCAAAATCAAAACCAAAACCAAAACACAAACTCGTTTCTCGAGAACCAAAGGATAAGAAAAAACTCACCGACATGGAGAAAATCGTTTGACGCGGATTCAAACGGAAGTTTTTTCTTTTTCTTCTTCAGCTAAGGAACAAATTTGAAAAGAAACGAAAAATCAAAGAAAGAAAAATCTTTGGTCGCTGATTTGATGTGAAGAAGAAAATAAGAAAAAGTTAAAACGCCTTNGATTTGATGTGAAGAAGAAAATAAGAAAAAGTTAAAACGCCTTGGAGGGGAAAAAACCAGACTTATTCGGGTTTGGCACGTGATTTGGTCGGATGCTTCTCACGTGCCATCATTTAAATGAA
>OVAQ01000689.1:0-26676 GCA_900406345.1 Erysimum cheiri
CAACTCCCACTTCTTTCCACAATGAGACTGAAACGTATCACATAGCAGCCCTCACATCCAATCCCTGTTGAATATACCTACAATCATAATTACATTTGATATATGGATGATGAGGCCTTACCCACCTCTGGTTTGAAATTCCTGCAATAGAAGCATTAGTATTAACTGAAATATGAACCGAAGACCATTCAGTGGCATCCATGGAAGCATGATTAAGGTCAGTAATCCAAGGGCTACTACGCCTTTGATGAACTAAAATGTTTCTGCTTTTCCAAAGCCGCCATAAGATCCATAATGGCAGCTGACGAGTAAAAGAGTTCCGACTAAAATCATTATGGCCCCGCCAAGAGAATCCTGAATTTATCTTCAAAAGAACTATTTGAATCAAAGAAAATCGGATGAGCAATACTGGATCCTCTCCAAATTGCTTCAGCATGAGAACAACTGAAGAAGAGATGATCTAGATCTTCAGCAGCAGCACAACACCGCTTACACGAAGCATCGGTAGTAATGTGACGATATAGCAGAGTAGTTCCCACTGAAAGAGTATTAGTAACAATACGCCAACAAAAATGTCTGAGCTTAGGAGCCGTTTTTAACTTCCAAATCGCAGATTTAAACTCAAGTAAACCTGGTGGGGGAGGATAGTCTCTAATCTGTTCCGGCAAATGGGTTTGTAACCAATACCCCGACTTAACAGTATATATCCCAGAATCAGTATAGTGCCACCCAAACAGATCCGGAGCACTTAGATTACTAAGCCGAATCCTTTGAATAATTGCAACATCTTCAGGAACAACGATTGATTCTAGAAGATTTACGTCCCAGGATTTTGGATTAGGTTTTATTATTATTAATATAAGTCTAATTATAAAAAAAAAAAAAAAAGGTTTTATTCCATTAAATCATTTTATGCCTATTAGCAGGTCCCACCAAGTTTTCAGATTGAACCAATTCATGTAAATTCCTAACAAAGGACCGAGTCCGAATTTTCTTAGAAAGGACTCACCCGGTGAAACCAAATTAAAGTTACCCTCATGCACGAGACTACGAGAGTCGACGTCCCCAAACACATATAATTGAGTTTTTAACCTCTTATCCGTCATAGTATCCTACGCGACCACATACTTTCTGGGATGTACCAAATAAATAAAATATATATGGATTGATTTTATCCAATTGCTCCTTAAGGACACCATATTCAATGATCTAAGCGAGGTGAAGTGAAGTAAAGACGAGCAAAAAAAAGATAGGGAAAAAGATTACAGGTAGTAGTAGTATAGTACACCCACTGAATTCTAATCTAAAGAGAGCACAATTCACTTGACAAAAAGGGAAGGAAAAAAAAATAAGAAGAAAAAAGAAGATGAAGAGACAAAAAGCCCCCCCATTGAAGAATATATATGTTCCTTCAATATAATATATAACCTCATAAGAAGCTTCCTTCTAATTGGATTTGTTTTCTCTTTTTTTCTTTCTTTCTAGTCGCACTTGATATTTCTGTAGATCCTTCTTACGAACAGATTAGATCCCAAGTAGCCAACAGCTCCTGCAAAAATTTTACGAGAAGGTTGTTTAGTAATAACAATAACACCACTCGTTAGTTTAAAGAGAGTAAAGAGTTAGTGAGCTCACCGCAAAGGATTCCAAGGCCAAGACAGAACATCATGGTGTATCCAAAGTAGAAACTTGTCTGGAAGAATCCAGACATCTTCGTCTTTACGTAGTAGTAATAAATGGAGTATAAATAGACATAGACAGCCGTCGAAGCAGCTGAGAAAAAGGAAGTCCATTGCCAGTGATAGTTCTCTGCATTCAGCAGGAAATATGTTCCCACAATTGTCACACACACCGTCACTATGACAAGAATCACAAAAACCAGCAGCATGAATCCATACACATAGTAGACCTGTCGAGCCAAAAAACAACAAAAAACAACTTTCAGAATATAGCCAATTAAAAATTTACTTCAGATGTCTACTATAACTAGCCTAGGTCTTAATGCAGAAGATTGTAGCTGTTGAGAGAGCAGTTAGTAAGGGCTGGATTGACTGATGGGGCTGGATTGACTGATGGGGTTTGGCTGAGAGTTGGAAGTCTTTCATTAACCAAATCTCTCTTGATTTAATTGGCATGAGAATCAGCAGTTTCATAGCTTTATTCTTGTGAAGGCAAATATTTTTACCTTGTAATTCCAGAAGGATGTGAAGACAAAGTACATCTCAATGAAGATGCTTCCAAAGGGTAGCAAACCTCCCATCAGGGAGACAACTGATGGAGTCAAGTACCATTTTTTCTCAGGGATTGGACGTGGAATGGTCTTCACACGGCATGGATTGTTTGGAGCACCGCTCCAGTTCCTTCCAACGACTGTCCCGAGGAGGGCTAAGGGGAAGGAAATGAAACCCCAGATTACAAACACAACCACCATTGTCCCAAAAGGAATAGCCGCCAGAGATCCATAGAATATAGCAATTGTGTTTAGGAGAAAGCCAATTCCAAAGCACAAAAAGGGGAAGAGAGAAGCCGTGAGGACCATGCACTTGATCCAATGTTTACCTGAATAAACCAGCATTTACATTACTTGAATAGTTAGAGAGGAAAGTAACACTGCAGAGATCCGCAAGTAGAGCAAGTCATACCCCCGCTTCTTGAGTACATTCCACCGCTCACATAACCAGAGACAAAGGAAGTCAGAGCATAGCAAACTATGAAAGTTGTGACGATTGCTCCTCTCCTGAAATAATTAGAATACGAGGTGAGAAAAATCCAAATTTACAAGTAAACCAAAAATACTAAAAACAATATAGGGGGGCAACAACACAAAAAATTGGCGCAAGTGAAAAGATAAGTGTCATACATACCCAACGTAGAGAGTTCCCACAATGGCCATTAATATGACAAGAAGAACCAGCAGCGCCAACTGTGCACCTGTGCCGACAACAGCTGAGAGAAGAACTAGACTACTTGCTGGCCTGAACACATCTCCATGCACAAGTTTCCAACCAGATTCTTCACTTACATCCCGTTCCTGTGCTCATCATTTCTAATATCAGTAATGGTAATACAGTCTTGCACTTATAAATAAAGAAAGAAGTGTTGGACAGACTGCCTGGAGAATAGTAACAGCAAAAAAATGGTGCAGCTATAGACAAATAAAAGTTGAGGAAACATCACCAAGCTCTCAAGATCATCATCTTCTCGAGCATACTTCGCATAATCATTTCTGAGAGTCCTCATCAATATCATTGAGACCAAACCAGTGAGGAAAATAACCATCATGAACGAGTTAAAGATGGAGAACCAGTGGATCTGCAAGAAACGAAAAAAAGAAAAAACTCTTAGAAGGCTTCTAAAGCTTGAACAGAAATCTTGAATAGATGGAATTATAAATTTGCTAAACTCTTGTAAGCATAATTACGGCATGCACTTTTGCACAAGCAGGACATGGGGCATTCAGTGTGATAATCAAAGACAATAGCAGAAGGGTTAAAGACTAAAACATAGCACGTTAGAAGTTACCTGGTGTTCAAAGAATGGATAATCCAGATATACATCAAAGCGGCGAGCAAATGTGACATTTGTTGGAATCCATTGCACAGAATATGTCAAGTCCACTGTTCTCCCTGCTTCCAATGGCCTTGGGTTGTCTTGGGTGAGATTAACATGAATGATCTATTACAATAAATAAATAAGATCAAAACATGTAGTTCACATGATATCCATACAATTGCTTAATGGCGTAGCAACAACTGACCTGGTCTTTGTTGTATTTGACAATAATGTTCTTATGTGTGTATAGGACATGCTTTCCATTCTCACTATTTTTGTCAGGATGCAGCTCACCAACAAAGCCTACAACAGCAATGAGACGATATTAGAACTATCTAAGACTATAAACAGAAAGATAAATATTGGAAGTTTCAAGTAAATATACAAAAGGTCATACCCCACAAAGGTAGATCATCTGAAGTTAAAACCACCCGATGAAAGTCCACGCAAATCAGATACCACAGAAAAAGGAAGAAAGGTTAGCAATCAAAACAAGTTACCTTTCCAGCTCCATTAATGTGAAAAATAGTAAACATCTGTAAGATTATATATCCTACAACTTCCAATGCCGTAAATGATATTGGTAATGCAGTGAAGACAAATATAGGCATATTTTAAATTTGCATGATGAAAAAGGAACCTATAGCAAACACAGCAAATACTAAATGTTTCCGGGGTAATATAGTAGGAAACTGCAACATCTTTTGTCTGGAGATAATATATCTTCTTTGTTTTTCACGCTATATCAGCGGCAATATGTACAAGGAAATGTGAAACATACCCATAAAAAATTCAAACCAATAGCTAGATTCAATGGCATCTTTAAAATGCTTGACCTTAGCTTCATCAAGTGGAAGCTGACAGATGACATTTCTATCAACATTCTCTGTGGGAAAAAGAACAGGAAGAGGTGTTACACTTAGAGCACAAGTAAGATAACTAGTATGAACAGAAACTAGTACTATTTAAAACTTACTCAAGAACTTTATAGCAATCTCACTGTCAATCAGCTCGTTTCCACCAAGAACTTCACCAAGACCACCCCATTTGTGAACATTGTTTTCGGATGGACGGCAAAATGGAAGACTGTAATAGTTGTATGTTTCTTGTGGATTGTTATATGGGCCAACTTTGTTCACCCACAGGGTAACCTGCTCATCGGGCTGATACTGCAAAAGGTGAAAGCAAAAGCAAAAGCAAAAGCATTAACTTGCTAGAAATGAAAAGAAATGTAGAAGCTTATGCGATCAACTAGCAAGAGAGAGTAAGAACTAAAAGTCCATTAGAGAGAACACAACTAATATCAAACCTAGACAGTAAACAGACAGATATTGATAAAAGGTTGAGTCCAATATCATTACAAGAATCAAAAATAAAAGCCTTCAGACACGTGACTCAGATTTTATAGATATATGACACCAGATAATTCGGATTTTCCTGAGTGTACAACACAAACAGAAATATATATACATATTTTTAAAATGAGTTGTTCTGAATATATATTTTTTGCATCATTCCAAATTATTTTACTATATTTTTGGTTCCACAGAAATAAAGGCCTCTAGACTAGTCCTCTTAAAAGACTACCAAATTGGAATCGAATTTAGATGTACATACAAGGTTAACACTTAAACATTGCTTGCGAGAGTAAGAAGGCAGAAGGAGCAAAAGCAAAGAAGCCCTGGATCTCATGATCTCCAATATCACAAAAGGTAAGAGCAATTTTGAGCTAAAACTGACCATCAGCAACAGGTGTGACACTTTCAATGTCACATTTTAAATCAAATTGTGAAACTTTTCTACATTTATTTTTCCCGACCTCAGAAGTATAAGATCTACATCTCGTAGATGCTATATCCCCAATTCCCCAGTAAAAGCTACATCCAACAAGAAACTACAGGTGCAAATCATGCTTCTACTGCTCTCGAAAGTGTGACAAATGCGTAAAAGAATATTCACTTCCGAGATCACCGAGGGAAATGGATAAATTAAATTCCAGTCAATTACATAACTCAATGTTGATCCACGTGTTTGAAGATCAAACACGCTACCACGTTAAGAAACTGACTCTCAACCCTAGAGCAAAATTTATGAATAAAGTCGAGATTGCGAGAAACCTAAATCACAATGAAGACAAAAAAAAAATACGCCTAGACTTGCAACGAATAGGCAATTAGAAAACGAACAGATCCATGGAAAAAAAACGTCAATCGCAAACATTATGCAAATCACGAGATCTACTGACACAGTACTCGATTCGAGCTGCATTAAAAACAAAACGAGTGGAGATCCGAGTCTAACCTTGTGATCTGAATCGGATGCGAACGTAGGTGCGAGAAGGGAAAGTAGAAGAAGGAATACGACGGCGGAGGAGGAGGAAGACGGCATCTCGAAAACCACGGCGGACGATCAGATCTGAGGAAAACGGAGCGAGAGACGGAGAGAGAGAGAGATAGCGAGATCCTCAGCTCAGTGTTTCCACTTTGTAGAGATTTTGGGTAATAGAAAAACTATAAGGCTTACAACTTGTTTTTTGTTTTTGCTCGATTAATTGGGCCTGTGGACGTAAAAAACGTATATTAGTTTAAAGCCCATATAAAGCCCAAAAGAAAACGTGTTGGTGACAAAAAGAAATCGGAAATTCTATTCCGTACGAGGGCACTCGAATTCGCAAGGGAAACATGTATGGGATCGCATGGAAACTTGTGGGTCCCTCTTTTCTTAAATTCTCATACTATATTAATTGTATAAAAAAAAGCATCTGAGAGTTTTGAGGCAGGGAGATTCTTCATTCTCATCATTTATCATTATTTCTACAAATTCGTATTCACCAAAAAAAAAAAAAAAAAAAAANAAAAAAAAAAAAAAAAAAAAGGTCGATTCTTCGCTTTGCCTTCAAATCTCTCCAATCCAAATCTCAATCACCTTCCAATCTTCCATCGTCATCTCTTTCCTTTTTTTTTTTTTTCACTTTCTTTGCGAATCGCGAGATCTCGGAATCGCATCCTTGATTTTGGGATTCTGTCTTTGTTTTTCTCTCGTTTCTTATGATTTCACGTGATTAAATTCTTAGCTGCTAGGGCTTGAACTCGGACTTGGAATTTTTCGAGATTTTTTTTTCTGGGTTTCTTTTGTTATCCTTTCTATTTTCTGTGTTTGGAATTAGGGTTGCGAGAATGGATAAGTACGAGCTGGTGAAAGACATTGGTGCTGGCAATTTCGGTGTGGCCAGGCTTATGAAGGTCAAAAACTCTAAGGAACTTGTTGCCATGAAGTACATCGAGCGTGGTCCAAAGGTTTATCTCTTTTGTAGTATTTCTTATCTGCAATTATACTCATTTCTGTTTATATGTGTCATCGCTTTCTATGAGCTGATGATCTCGCTCAGATAAGCATAATATGAAATAAGAATTCCTTCTTTTAAGGAGAAGAAGTGAATTTTATATTGGTCATATCGATTTTTGAAATCTTTTAGCTGATTGTGTGTTTGACGTAGTGCTAGTTGTTCACACAAAATTGTAGAATGAGTGTTCTCTTTGTTTTTTTTTTTGGATACAGATTGATGAGAATGTGGCAAGAGAGATCATAAATCACAGATCACTTCGCCATCCAAATATTATCCGGTTTAAGGAGGTTAGTGAATTTCTTACTGCTTGCTATGGTGAAAATGGTTCTACTGAAGTTGATAATCTTATAGCTTTCATCATCCATACGTGGGGTTTATGGATTTTACAGGTGGTGTTGACTCCAACCCATCTTGCCATTGCCATGGAATATGCTGCTGGTGGTGAATTATTTGAGCGCATATGCAGTGCTGGAAGATTTAGTGAGGATGAGGTGAGCTTGACATTTGAAAATTGTGGCATGCTTTTGCTAATATGCAAGTACCCTTTAGGATTAGATTAGAAAGAAGGGAAGAAGAGAAAACATGTGAACCTTCTCTTATTATTTATTGGGCATTAAACAGTTGGGGTATACTTTCTAATCCTGTTTCTCTTTTCCAGGCGAGATACTTCTTCCAGCAGCTTATATCTGGTGTTAGCTATTGCCATGCTATGGTATGGCAGAGAAATTTCTTAAGCAAGATTACTAATCCCTTAGATTATTGAACTCGTTTTATATATCAATAATGTGGTCAACTTGTGCCCATTTTGTTGCAGCAAATATGCCATAGAGATCTGAAGCTCGAGAATACTCTCCTGGATGGAAGTCCTGCTCCACGACTGAAAATCTGTGATTTTGGTTATTCCAAGGTGTGGCTCTAGAAAAAACAGCCAAGTTCTTCCCTTCTCTATGAGATCCCCTTTTTCGTAAAACCATTGTCAACTGATTTGTTATTCTTCTTTTGCAGTCCTCTCTGCTACACTCTAGACCCAAATCAACAGTTGGAACTCCAGCGTATATTGCACCTGAGGTCCTTTCCCGGAGAGAATATGATGGCAAGGTGATTAAGCATCATGAACAATGCAATGAACTTACATAAACCCATGGGTTTTTATGAAACTGTCATTATCTGATCGTCCTCGTGAAAATCGCTAAGATTTGTAATATTCTTTTCCTCTTTCAGATGGCTGATGTATGGTCTTGTGGTGTGACTCTTTATGTCATGCTGGTTGGAGCATACCCATTTGAAGACCAGGAAGACCCGAAAAACTTCAGGAAAACAATACAAGTAGGTTTCTTCTTTTGAGCCATGTGTCTGCATATCTAGCTCTAAGTATGCTACTTGTTATTTATCAGTGTGATATCTTGTGTTATACAGAAAATCATGGCTGTTCAGTACAAGATCCCAGACTACGTCCATATCTCACAGGATTGCAAACATCTCCTTTCCCGTATATTTGTGGCCAATTCACTCAAGGTATACATTAATCAACTGAACTAAATGTTTTCAAAGGATGAGTTTTTTTTTTGACAATGGAATCATTTGTTGTTTCTGCAGAGGATTACCATTGCAGAAATCAAGAAACACCCATGGTTCCTGAAGAACTTGCCTAGGGAACTCACAGAGACAGCTCAAGCAACATATTTCAGGAAAGAGAACCCAACCTTCTCCCTCCAGACTGTAGAAGAGATCATGAAGATAGTGGCTGACGCCAAAACGCCGCCTCCTGTATCCCGGTCCATAGGAGGTTTTGGCTGGGGAGGTGTAGACGGAAAGGAGGAAGATGCAGAAGACGTAGAGGAGGAAGAGGAGGAGGTGGAAGAAGAGGAAGACGATGAAGATGAATACGACAAGACTGTAAAAGAAGTACACGCAAGTGGAGAAGTCAGAATCAGTTGATATTTTGGTTTGTGTAAGAAAGAAGTCCCCTTTGGTTTGTTGAAACATAAAAGTCTATGTTCTCTCGTGTTTGCCTTTACAATGCTTTGGGTTTTTGGTTTTGATTATGGTTTTGGAGATTTGTAAAATTTGCAGTATAAGAAGAACAAACAGAGGTCGATTATGAGTCCTTGCTACGCTGAACATTGTGACCTCGAATAAAGATTTTGTAAATTAGATTTTGTAAATTAGATTTTATTTTTGCTGGGGGGGGGGGGGTTTNAATTTTTAGATTTGTTTGTTTCCGCTATTTTCTTTTTCCGAGAATGCAAAATTATAGTAATACAAAGCTCTATTTTAATATTTTTGGAATGTTGAGAAAATGTGAATCGTTTAAGGAAATCTAATCGAAATGTGCAAAAAATTCAAAAATGTTTTTCTTTTTGTTGTGCGTTTGCGAATAATAGAGGGAAAATATCCCGCCATTAGGAAACCGCATAATCTTCTACGGCCTTGAGCTCAAGTCGGTGGCGACAATTTTATCCTCTACTTCGTCTCGCCGAGTCCCCGGATTGTTTCGCCGTCGGAGTGCTAAAGTGACGGTATAGGAGCAAAAGACTCCACCGAAACCTGAAATGTATTTCCTTGGCTTTGTTTCGCAATCATTTCTAGGGTTTTCGTTTCCTTCTTTCTCGCACCGATGCGTTTCTTAGGCCTGTGAATCTTTCTGTTTAGTTTTCGATTTGGGATTTCGTTGTCAGTGGGTAAAGACTAATCCTTTAGTCTCATGACTGATAAAATTCACTTCAGTTTCCTGTTTTTGGAGTATTTTACCGTTTTAGAAGTGCTGAAATTGGTGGCTAAAAACTGGCGAATTCATTGTGTCTCACTGGAGTTTGTTTTTGACACATCATTCTCAATCGAAATTTGGAAAATTTCTGTAAACCTCATTGGATTTGATAATTGTGTATGTATAGTCTGTGATAATGTGCAATTTTTTCCAGTTCTTGTTGCATTATCATCAGCACACGCTAATCATAATGCAATTTCTTTTATGTGTTTTGTTAAGCTACTGAATTGCGGTGTCAAAGGGAAGAGAAAATTATTGGAACCTCTTCAGCATGTTAAACCTATGATTAATCCGAATCAAACGAGGCAAGAATGATTTTTACCTTGTACTCTCTGGTTTATTCCAAAATTTTATGGCAGTTTCTTCATTTTGATTGATCCCCGTTACATACTGTTTAAATGCAGTAGGAGTCATCTCCCTCAAGTTCAGAAACCTAGAGTTCCTCAAACGAATTGGTCAGAACATGCAAAGGCGCTTGACAGTCCATCCTCCGTGACTAAGTCTCTGAACTCCAATTTCCTTTATGCTCTAGAAAGTCAAAAGCCTAGAAGAAATAGAGATATGGCTGCAAGGTATTATGGCTATATGTTCATTCGTTCGAGAACAATCATCTCCTTCTATCGGTTGTCATTATTCCTTGGTTGTCTTTTACTTTAGACCAATACTATCTGCTGTCTGGATTCATTGAAGTAGAACTATTGAAGATTAATTATCAAACAAAATCAGTGATTTCAAGGATAGCTTTTCACCACATTGTATTACCTCGCTTTTCCATTATCATTTGGATCATTGTGCCAATGTGTGTTTGTTTTCTTTAACAAAATAGAGGCTTCAGGCTAATGTATGGATTGACTTCTATCCTACCGAACTACCCCAAATAATATTGAGTGATATGTGCATAATATTTCCCTTTGGTGTTTCTAGTATGAATATGTCTGGGATGGATATTCTTGTGAGGTTTGCTTATTCTTCTTCATGAATCTGTTTACAACTAAGTGATTCACAATTATTAAAAAGTCTTTGTTCTCTCTCTCTCTCTTCCTAGGTCAATTGCGTTTCCCCATGTGAATGTCCATACTTTGGCACACCCGCAAATTTCAAAGGTAATATTGTTGAAGGGAAATTGTGGTGGTAAATTGGTAATTGTAATTTTTAACTGATCCATTCCGCTTATCATGAGTAGGATTTTCATTACAAGTTTTTCTTTTTCTCTTTCCATTTCCTTGAATGTCTCATTGTAGTTCCTATATTTCCCTAATTTCTGGTTGAATCCCTTTTAGATAGACCTCCTTTTACATATATGTTAGTTATTAGTATCATATGTTGGCAGGCTTGGCATGCTCTTTCAAGTCTCTCAATAAATAATGCCTACCTAAGACCTGGCGTTACTCCCCCCGTTGATAATGGTGGCCCCAATAGCTCTTACTCTGCAAGAGAGAGATCCACTGTGAAAGTTATATCAAGCACTGATGGCTCATTTTATTCAAACAGTCAACAAAACCAAAGTCCAATGAACCTTTCAGGAACTGGAAGATCCTTTCACAATTCCTCTATCCCTGGTGGTGATAAAATAAGTGCTGAAAAGTTTCCACGGGTAGACAATGAGGTTAGAGTATCCGAAACTAGTTGCACACATTTAAATGGTGTGGAGAAACCCTCCAGGAATTCTGCATTTCCAGCTGAGCCGTTGGAATCTGGAGAAGCATGTCTTGATGATATTGATGATGATGACCTACTAAAGGTAATGTTACTGGTAAAAGTGGTACATTGTTTTTTCATTATGTAGTATTCCATGTAAACAAGCTAGTGTTTCTCAATCTTGTATTTGTAAATTGTAGCATATTTCCTTGACGGCAAAGATCAAGTCTTTTCATAGATGCTTATGCAGAATAAGGCTTTGTGGTGATAATACGTCAACTCAAGCATGTTGACATTTTGTGATGCAGAATATTGATGTCGACCAAATTGTGATGGAACACTACCATTCAACAAGTACTCCTCAACCATCAGTATCTAGTTTTCCATTGAGAACTCCACCTGTGGATAGAAGTGCTTCCATAAGAGAAGAAGAGTGTTGTCTGCCTCCTGAATTATGTTCCAACTGTAGTCATGGAATAAAGGTATGACTACTGCTACTCACTACTTTTCTTTTTTGCTAGGATTTGAAACCCATTGGTTTTCTCATTTTATTTGATGTTGGTATCTTACTCAGTTAGGGCTTTGTTCAGAAGCTTCAACCCATGTGGAACAAATGAAGGACCTATTGCTTGCAATATCAAATGAACTCCTTGATGATGATGCTGACCTGAGTCGTGATCGTGTTGAACAGCTTCGTCAAGAGAGGTCTATATCCCTATCAATTTTGTTCCCGTTTTCTTGGCTGTTCAAATTGCCTTTTTCTATAAGAGTGAGTAATTTAGCTTCCTTTTGGAGGCTGATGTGAATTACCTAGCAAAATTTATCGCGAATAATACATCAAGAAGAGATTAGCCTTATAGAAATAGTAGACAGTGCATTTCTTAAGTTTGAAAAATTAAGGGTATCACAACTGCGAGTATGTGTCGACTTTTGGTCAGTTTCTCATGTATTACAACTTGTGTTGTTGTTAGGCTACAGTTGAAGAAACAAATTGAGCAGCTTGAGAACCATATCCGAGATAAAGAAAGGAAAAAATCTCAGTTTTTGTCATCTACAGCTACTCGTGCTTTCCAGTATGAAACACCTAAATCAACAAATTATAAAATGGATCATCCACAAACTGATTTTCAAGCACATTCAAGTGACCAAGGCAGATATGCCTTTGATAGCTGGAACATGTCAAGAGAGTCTTCATTTCCCGTAGATAGGTATGGTCATTCATCTGCTCCTGTAGAGAGGGAACAATATGTTCCGAAGATTATTGACGTGACCTACACTGAAGGTTCAAACGACCAAAAGTGGAGCAGTCGTGATTTTCCCTGGACAAGAAAATTGGAGGTGATTAGCTGGGTTTCTCTTTTCTTTGATCACTTAGGTTGCATGTGCTCATGTGTTTCCTTACAACCTTCAGGTTAATAACAAAAAAGTGTTTGGCAATCACTCGTTTCGACCTAACCAGAGAGAAATCATTAATGCAACAATGAGTGGCTCTGATGTTTTTGTTTTGATGCCAACTGGAGGAGGGAAGAGTTTGACATACCAGGTCACTATACTTAACCATTACATTTTAATTTCACTTTGATTCTTCAATCTTCGTCTTCTTTGTATACATCCTACGGAAAAAAGATGAAAGTTTCAAGTTGTGTTCTTCAAACTTTTTCTAACATCTTTCTTTGGCAGCTCCCTGCTCTTATCTGTCCAGGAATAACATTAGTCATTTCTCCACTGGTGTCACTTATTCAAGACCAGATAATGAACCTATTGCAGGTGAACACTTCAGCAACCCCCGGAGATTCTATTTGTAGCTTCTGTTTCATTGATAAATTATTCTCATAGTGGATTCTTTCAATTTCTCACTTTGATTTCTGAATCATGATTACAGGCCAATATACCCGCTGCTTCCCTAAGTGCCAGCATGGAATGGGCTGAACAACTGAAAATCCTTCAGGAGATGAATTCTGAGTATTCTAAGTACAAATTACTATATGTCACACCTGAAAAAGTGGCAAAGTGAGTTGATATTTTATATATAATAGGAACTCTCTTTTGATTTGATTATATATATAAGAATTCTCTCGGGTAGGCGTCGGGAAAAGAAAAAAAAGCCTCGGGTAGTATACATTATGGCCTTTGGATTAGGCAGTATTACCATACGTTTCTTATAATTCTAGATTGGTTATAAGCATAGATGTGGACAATTAATGCAAGGCTCACCACACAGAAAGATATTACTGGACACGTTGCTAAGAAGTATCTCTTTCTTGACTACAGAAGCGATTCTCTTTTGAGGCATCTGGAAAACTTAAATTCTCGTGGTTTGCTTGCTCGGTTTGTTATTGATGAAGCTCATTGTGTGAGCCAATGGGGGCATGACTTTCGACCAGACTACCAGGTTAGGCCATCAAAAGCTTCAAACAAGGCGCCTCTCTTACTTTTTTAAAAACATAACCTTCCTTTTTTACCCATCAAAAATATTTTGGAATATGCAGAGTCTTGGTATTCTGAAGCAGAAGTTTCCCAATATTCCCGTGTTAGCTTTAACAGCTACTGCAACAGCCAGTGTGAAAGAAGATGTTGTACAAGCCCTTGGCCTTGTTAACTGTGTTGTGTTCCGACAAAGTTTTAATCGCCCAAATCTATGGTAAAGTAAAACTATCCAAATATTTATATGTATTCCACTATGCTGCTTACCAAGAAGTTTTGCAGGTATTCCGTTGTTCCCAAGACAAAAAAGTGTCTGGAAGATATTGACAAATTTATTAAGGAAAACCATTTTGATGAATGTGGAATTATATATTGTCTTTCAAGAATGGACTGTGAGAAAGTCGCTGAAAAGTTGCAGGTTGGTCATTTGTAGATTAGAGCTTTATCAAGTAGTGTGCATACCACAAATATTATGTTTAAATGAAGAATTGGATACTATTTTTCAGGAGTTTGGCCATAAAGCAGCATTCTACCATGGCAGTATGGAACCTGAACAACGTGCCTTTGTACAGACACAATGGAGCAAGGACGAAATCAATATAATATGTGCTACTGTGGCATTTGGAATGGGTACTGGTTTTTGCTAATGTTGTTTTAATTCATTGAATGCTACTGCCCAATAACATTGCACATTCCAGGAATCAACAAGCCTGATGTCCGCTTTGTTATTCATCATTCGCTCCCGAAGTCTATAGAAGGCTACCATCAGGTATAATTATATGACCAATCATGAAAATATTATGCAATGGATTTCATATAAAGCTAGATACTGGTGTTTCTTCTAGACATTCACATAAGCTATATTTTATAAATTCAAGGAATGCGGTCGTGCTGGCAGGGATGGCCAGCGGTCATCTTGTGTTTTGTATTACGGTTATGGCGACTATGTAAGTCGATATAAACTAGCATATTGTATTTTTCTTCTCCGCTTTGTTAGCCTGGAACGCCGAATTTCTTTCATCTTTCTTCTCTTGATCATGTTATGCATACACAATATTATTTCAGATACGAGTTAAGCATATGATTAGCCAAGGAGGAGTTGACCAAAGCCCCATGGCAACTGGTTATAATCGTGTAGCAAGTTTAGGGAGGATACTTGAAACAAATACCGAAAACCTACTCCGCATGGTACTTAATGTGAAGAATCCTATTTTTTGCTTTCGATGGTATACTTGCTGAGACATTTCTCCAAATTTTGTTGCTTCAGGTTAGTTACTGCGAAAATGAGGTGGACTGCCGACGCTTCCTACAACTAGTGCATTTTGGGGAAAAATTCGATTCTACAAACTGCAAAAGTACGTGTGATAATTGTTGCAGTAGTCAGAGTTTGATTGACAAAGATGTCACCTTGATCACAAGGCAACTGGTATAGAAATCATTGAAAGCTCACTATGTATACTACTTGTTAGATGTTTTATTAGTAGTCATGAGTCACTATCTTCTGTGCGTTGCACAGGTTGAACTGGTGAAGCAAACAGGAGAAAGGTTTTCTTCAGCTCATATTCTTGAAGTCTACAGAGGTTCCTTAAACCAAATGGTATGCACAAATAATAATAATCCACTTTTCCTTCAAGCTTAAAGAGATATTTCTCTACACATATATTCTGTTTCTCTTCTAGATTATGCTAAATATTAAAACCTGTTTCGCCTCATAAACCATGGTCTCTTTTTTATACTTGGTGAAGACTAATTGTTAATGAAAGCCTTGGCTTCTCAAACCCAGCAATCCAATCAGTGTGGCTCGATCTCTGAAACGATAACTGTCATCTTTGCATCTAGGTCAAGAAACACAGACATGAGACTTTGCAGCTTCATGGAGCCGGAAAAAATTTATCGAAAATTGAAGTCTCTCGTATCTTGCACTATCTCGTGACAGAGGACATTCTTGTGGAAGATGTTAGGAAAAGTGATATGTATGGATCTGTGTCATCGTTGCTAAAGGTACTTAATTGTGAATAATTTTCATGCTAACTGGAACCCTGATTGTCTCTGTGAGCATTTAACATCCATTCTTCTACGTCTATACCTATTTGTATCTAGGTGAATAACGCAAAGGCTGCCTTACTATTTTCTGGAAGCCAGACTATAATGATGAGGTATGACTTTGCGCTTATATCTTTCTTTAAGGTTCACAGGAACTAGGTTCAAGCAAATAACTGCAATTACCTGTGTTTTATCTGTTAACGGCTTGTTAAAAATTACATTAGCTGAGACTTCCATAATCTTTTGCAGATTCCCTTCTTCTGTAAAAGTATTAAAGCCAAGTAAACCGGGGGCAACCTCAGCAAAAGGTCCGCTTACATCGGAGAAGCAAAGTACTCTTCCACTTCCAACAGATGATGCTCCTCCAAAAGATTTGGTATAGCTCTTTGTAGTTCAGTCTCTTTTATTCGTGTTGACATTAATCTACCACTCTGAATTGCTGAGGTTGGCTCGTTGATCTTTTTCTCTAGAATCTCTCCGCCAACATGTACATGGCCTTGAGGAAGCTTCGTACAGCTCTTGTCAAAGAAGCTCCTGATGGTGTCATGGCATATCATATATTCATGTAAGTCCAAAAAACCATTCCGCTTCTCATTTTTTAAGCTCTGTACTTGATCATGGTCAATTTGATTCATGCCTCACAAAACCTCTCTGTTTGTGGTGGCAGCAATTCAACGCTTCAGCAGATAAGCAGAAAAATTCCAAGAACCAAAGAGGAACTCCTTGAAATCAGTGGCCTTGGGAAGTAAGTTGTCCTTTGTTTTAAAACCTCTCCTCTTAATCACCAAACCAACGAAGAAAAACCCACAAGTTTTTGATGATGGTGTGGATCTTTAAACTCTCTTTCAGGGCCAAAGTAAGCAAGTACGGTGATCGGTTGTTGGAAACAATAGAATCAACGGTGAACGAATACTACGGAACCAATAAGAAAGACTCCATCATCAACAATGACAGTCCCGACTCAGGGAAAAGAAGAAGAGACGAGAACATTAGTCCAAATGTAGCCGAGGATGATGATTTCGAAGTAAGCCCAAGCCAGTCCTGCAAAAAAACGGTGAGAAACAAAAGCAATGGGGTTCTTCGTGGTGAATGTGTTGACGGAGATCAAGTAGGCATGGTCACGGAGAAGCTTGATTTTGATTTCAAAGACGAAGATGAGTCAGAGATACGACCAGAGGGAAGAGTATTACCTTGGTGAAGTTGTGACCACTGAAATTTTAGTTGTAAAGAAATTTTGCTGTAATATTTTGTTAACTTGTATGGCCTACTCAATGTACCTTAATGTTCAGTAGATTGCAGAAACTATTTATTAGATGCCGACTTCTTTAATGATCTATGAGTTTTTTCTTTTTTTTAATCAACCATATATTGGGATTTGTTTAGAATGAAGAATTACAGGTGGCGATGGATCATTAATCACAAGAGATATTATTGTGGAAAACCTTGGGCCAATGGATTGGTATGGTAGCTAGACAAGGTTGACTTGGGGTCAATCCTCTCACTGGACTTTTTAGCTGAGTTTTATCGCTCTTCTTGTCGTGACCACACAAGCCATAGCTGATTCACGGAACGTAAATTCTGTTATTTTATAAATTTCATATATATTTTTTCTGCTTGTTTTGCTTTGATCCGTGGTTTGTACTTTGTTGTGGTGACTCGAATCTGCTTTAAAATAAATCTTTGTTTCACGATTTTGAATCAGCTTCATTTGTTATAGAAATAATAAGCAATACCTGAATCGTTTAGTCAAAACTCATTACAGGTTTGTTCTATAAAGTTTCTTCTTTTTTACTTATTTCAAAGAGGTTTCATGTCTCACTAGAATGATCTGTCCATGATTTTTTCTCGTAAAGGGTTATGGCTGAAGGAGTTGTGTTGTTTGGAGTTCAGAAGCTTTGGGAGCTTCTGAATCGAGAATCTTCACTATTGAATGGAATAGATGAGCAAGTTGATGGACTAAAGCGTCAGCTGGGAAGGTTACAGTCGTTGTTGGAAGATGCAGACGCCAAGAAACATGAAAGTAAAAGGCTGAGAAACTTCTTGGAAGATGTCAAGGACATTGTTTATGATGCTGAAGATGTAATTGAATCCTTCCTTCTGAAGAAATTTAGAGGAAAAGAAAAAGGGATCACAAGGCATGCAAGAAGGCTTGCTTGCTTCTTAGTGGATCGTCGGAAATTTGCTTCAGATATCGAAGGCATAACTAAGAGGATCTCTGAGGTGATTGGGGGAATGCAGAGTTTTGGGATACAACAGATTATCGATGGTGGCCTTTCGCTGTCTCTGCAAGAAAGACAAAGGGAGCAAAGGGAGTTCCGACAAACATTTCCTAACAGTTCTGAAGAAAGCGATCTTGTAGGGGTAGAACAGAGTGTTGAAGAATTAGTTGGTCATTTGGTGGAGAACGATAACATTCAAGTGGTTTCTATATCTGGGATGGGCGGTATTGGTAAAACCACTCTCGCAAGACAAGTCTTTCATCATGACATGGTACAACGTCATTTTGATGGATTCGCATGGGTCTGTGTTTCAAAACAGTTCACACAGAAGAATGTTTGGCAAAGGATCTGGCAAGAACTTCAACCACATGAAGGGGACATTTCACTTATGGGCAAGCATATACTCCAGGGTAAACTCTTTAAATTTTTGGAAACCGGTAGATATTTGATTGTTCTAGATGATGTGTGGAAAGAAGAAGACTGGGACCGAATTAAAGCAGTGTTTCCACGGAAAAGAGGTGAGCTATTATGGTCCATACAGAAGGCACTTATTGTTCAAATTTTACTAGTGATTGTTAAAAGAAAGATATGAAATCTTGCAAGACGCAAACACTGGTCATAAATTCCTTCTGTTCCCTATCATGTAACTAGATATGTTCTGCAGGTTGGAAGATGCTACTTACTTCTCGCAATGAAGGTGTTGGGTTACATGCAGATCCAACATGTTTTATCTTTAGACCAAGAATCCTTACACCTGAAGAAAGTTGGAAGCTATGTGAGAAGATAGTGTTCCATAGGAGAGACGAAACTGGTACACTTTCAGATACAAAATTAAGACCAAGAATTTTGTAAATTTTATTTCGGCCGTTCACATCTTAAAAGTTATTACCAGCTTGTTATGTTATTCAGAAGTAAGGGTTGATGAAGATATTGAAGCCATGGGAAAGGAAATGGTCACATATTGTGGAGGACTACCATTAGCCGTTATAGTGTTGGGAGGCTTATTAGCTAAGAAACATACAGTTTCTGAGTGGAACAGAGTTTATGAAAATATTCGTTCCCAGATCGTAGGAGGATCTAGATTAAATTACAGCAATCTCAGTTCGATCTACCGAGTATTGTCTCTAAGTTATGAAGATTTGCCAATGCGTTTAAAGCATTGCTTCCTTTATCTAGCCCATTTCCCTGAAGATAACGAGATATATGTGGAGAGATTGTTCAATTATTGGGCTGCAGAAGGAATCATAACATCATTTTACCATGGATCAACCATCCGAGATAGTGGAGAAGACTACGTAGAAGAACTAGTGAGGAGAAATATGGTTACTATTGATAAAAAATATATGTTTCTGAGAAACAAATATTGTCAAATGCATGACATGATGAGAGAAGTATGTTTGTCAAAAGCCAAAGAAGAGAACTTCCTAGAAATCATCAAAGTCCCTACATCCACCTCTACCATCAATGCTCAATCTCCTAGTACATCTCGCAGACTTTCCGTACATGGTGGTAATGCCTTTCAAAAGCTGGGACAGATAAACAATAAAAAAGTCAGATCTCTTTTGTTTTTTGGAGTCGAGGATGACTTTTGTATACAGTCAACAACTCTAAGCTTCCAAAGTTTACCATTGCTCAGAGTGTTGGATCTTGCTAGGGTACAGTTTGAAGGAGGAAAGTTACCTTCCAGCATTGGAGATCTCATCCACTTGAGGTTCTTGAGCTTACGCCAGGCTTGGGTATCTCATCTACCTTCTTCTTTGCGGAATCTAAAGCTTTTGCTCTATTTGAACCTAGGCTTTATTGGGATGGTTCATGTGCCAAATGTTTTGAAAGAGATGCAAGAACTGAGGTACCTTCAATTACCTATGTCAATGCATGATAAAACAAATTTGGAATTGAGTGATCTAGTGAACCTGGAGTCTTTGATGAACTTTTCAACAAAGTACTGTAGTGTGACGGACCTCCTCCACATGACTAAGCTCAGGCAGCTCAGGTTATTTATCAGTGACGGGAATACTTCGGAAACTCTATCGTCATGGCTCCGTCAGTTGAGAGCCCTGGAGGTGCTTCATTTATATGATAGGCAAGAAACTGGTGTAGCTTATCATGGAGGAGAAATTGTCCTGGATTGTATTCATCTAAAGGAATTAGAGTTGGCGATGCATATGCCAAGGTTTCCTGATAAATATCAATTCCACCCCCACCTTTCACACATATATCTATGGTGTTGCAGCATAGAGGAGGATCCAATTCCGAATCTTGAAAAGCTGCTTCACTTGAAGTCAGTTATATTAGCATTTGGTGCTTTCATCGGGAGGAGAATGGTATGCTCAAAAGGCAGATTTCCTCAACTATGTTTTCTAAAACTAGAAGAACTAGTGGAGTTGGAAGAGTGGGTAGTAGAAGAAGGGTCAATGCCATGTCTTCATGCTTTGAGTATACGTAATTGCAACAAGTTGAAGCTTCCAGATGGGATCAAGTACATAACTTCCTTAAAGGAATTGACAATTGTAGGAATGAAGAAGTGGACGGAGAAATTGGTACCAGGTGGGGAAGATTACTACAAAGTCCAAAACATTCCCAATGTTCAATTTATCACCTCTGACGCATAAGGAGAATAACCAGTAGCACGTAAGAATAATTTGGTATTGTGTTCACTCTCTTTATTTGCTAGTTTTGCATCCTACTGAGGCAAAGTTTACAGAAAACATATTCGAGATCGGAAACATATTGTATGAGAAATATTAATCATTCGCTCGTAAATATTTAGGCAAAGTTTAAGAAGAAACACTTTCATATTAGAGATAAGATTCGATACAATTTGGTGCATCTACAAAATTTACTCTCATCTATTTCATGAAACACGATACGTACATTTTATTACATTCTAAAAAGAAGGGACCAAATAAAAAGAAAGATACAGAAAAAGTTACATTCCTATTTAACTCTTACCTCTAAATTTCGGCTCAGATCGAGATTTAATTATCGTCCTTGAGGAGATATGATGCTTTGATAAGATTTCTGCGATGAGTAACCGACCAAACAAATCAGAGTTCTTCAGAATGAGGTTTCTTGTGGAGGAGTCAACAACGTATCCTTGACCAGGCATCCATTGTAGAAGTTGAAGAAGTAATTCCTTTTTATCGGGTTGCGAAATGTATCGAGAAATCGCAATCTCAAACTGAACCTGAAAACAAAACAACATACAGCGCATGCAATGAAGAAGAAGAAATGAGATACAGTATGATCAAAGAACGAAATTTTTTTCGTTATTTCTAAGTAACTCAACTGAAATGAACACAATTTCCAAGCAAAATCTGCTTCAAATTGTTAACGGTTGGTTATTTACCTGATCTATTTTGTGGCCAGAACCATGCAAGACCTTCAGAACATCATTCACTAAATTAATATTACCCGAGATCATAAACGCTCTGCCAAATCTTTTTAATGTAGGCTGTGAGATCATTTTTGCATTGTCCTGAAATAGAATTATGACCAACTTAGACCATTTACGCAATGGATCGAATGTTAGAATTTGCCCGAGAGAGGGATTGCAAACCTTCACTACAACGTATGCGTCTTTAAGAAGATTCCCTTGGATTAGAATGTGAAGAATTTTCTCATGCAGCTCTTTGCAGATAGTTCTTTTGCTGTATCGCAACATATTGTAGACAGAAAATGCTTCAGAGTGAGCTCTAATCTTGCCGAGATGATAAATCAAGGACGAACAAAGTTCCTGCATATTTCAACAAGTCGTCAAAAAGAGCTAAACCTTTGATAATTAGGATTTGGTAAATTCAAATTTATCATTGTCTTGCATTACTTACTGAAAAACTCAAAGACGAGAAAAGCTAAGAAGCAAAATTTCTATATTAGAACGCTAAAACCTAGCAACGCCTTTGATGCTAATTACCTCCTCAAGCCGGTGGCCTTTGCTGTGCATGTCAAGTATGGTTTGGTATGCAAGCAGGTGCAATTTCTCCTTGATGAAATATTTGACCAAGATATGGAAAGTGTTATAGTCGGGACTAACAGCTTGCTCATCCATTTTCTTCATCATTCGCATAACACTTTCCATTTCTCCTGCTCTGCAATAGGCACAGAGCATTGTGTTCAACATTACCAAGTCGCAATTTTCATAAGTGGTTTCAGAGTCCCTTGACAGTTCTTTTGCCTCCTCGAAACGCTTGCTTCGACATAAAGCAGATATCATGATGCTGTTGGCATAGCCATCTGAAACAGGAAACTGACATCATTGTCTAGAAAAAAACAGGAAACTGAAATTGGCTCGGCCCTGTGTTTAATATCTCTAGAGATTCTGATAGGTGAACCACAAACTCCTTACAGGTTTCTTTATCAAGTTCTGAAAAATCTGGGAAAAGCTCTAAACCTAAGACACCCTAAATTCTAGCAAATTGCTACATCATAAGAGATGGATCTTCAAGGGCAGAAGTTTTTCAATCCAAGTTCCTGAATTGAGTCAATGGATAGAAATTAGAATTATCCCAAGAAGGGCTCAAGATATCATTGAAAAATATTCCTGATTCTATCTTGGACAGCAGTAGAAATATTTATCCCAGTTAATTAAAGCAGCAACCGGTGAAAGAATCAAAAGCTAACTTGCTAACTAATCATCAGTAAAAAAAAACTTACCAGATTTAACACCTTTCCCTTTCATATCATCAAAGATTGACCTTGCTTCTTCTAACTTCCCCGCTTTTGAAAGACCATCCATCAACATACAATAAGGCATCTAGAGGAGCAAAGCAATTTTTTGACCATAAGATAATTGCTGGGTAAATAAGAACGCAATATGAGCTCTACTTAATTTGGTTATAACAATAAATAATGTTTTATATAATGTAACTAAATGTTGTCCACTGATACTTGTTGGTGCTGTTTACTCCAGTCAACATTTTGCATAAATTAAAATTTCCCATCAGGCTTGTATTGCTCTTTTCTAGAATATAAACAGCCAGCTTTTCTGAAAAAATATATTGTCTAACTACCTCGTTCTCAGCGTACCCTGCAGATTCAAGTTCAGAAAGTAATCCTCTGGATCTTTCAAACAAACCTCCTTTGATATAAACCTTCAGTAAAGTTGTCATCAGCACCTGAAAATATTTGCAGCTAGAGTTATACAAGTGAGAAGGAATCAAAATTACTGAGAGAACCAATTTCTCATATACTAACAAGCAAAATGAAGAATGTGAACAATCCTTCAATTGACCAAAGATACCCAAAGAGAAGAACTACGAAAAGGAATAGGATGAAGCTAGAAAGAATATGGAGGAATACATTCAGAGAAGCTGATAGGATATGGTATCATATGTCCATCTATTCCTCGTTTGCTTCTTCTTTTTTAATAATTTCTTTATCAACACGCTAACAATTAATAACTTTCAATCTACATAGTAGAATGAAGCTCCAGGTTTTACACGAACTGAAACTTTCTAGATGTATGTGAAATCTGAAACATGTTTAAATAGAATTGACGTCTAAACCAGTTGATAAAGTGATATCTAAACCACTTCTCCATTTTCTCTTGATGGGCACTGCTTAAGAGTGTTGGCTGCAGATAATGGTTGTTACAAGTCATATCAAGTCATTCACACAATTCCATCTATCACGGGACAAAAACCGCACGATATTTCAATAAATGCATGATGAGAAATAGTGCAAACAACAAACCTTGTTTGGCACTAATCCTATTGATTTCATCTCGGTCATGAGCTCATCAGCTTTCTTGTAATCTCCTTTCCAAGAATAAGAATTGAGCAAGGAGCTGTAATGATATATGTTGGGCGAATGACCTTCAACTTTCATCTGCTGGATAAAGTTTTCAGCTTCTTCACATCGACCATTTGAAGCACAAATGGCCAAGACGGTCCCATACATCACACTGTCCATTTGTATATTATTATGTGGCAGCTCTCCAACGAGTTCCATAGCCTTAGGGTAACCATTTTTTACCTTAATGGAACCTGCAAGCAACTAATACATCAAAGATAAATATATTTCAGAAGCTAAACGAAAAGAGATTCTTTCACCTATATAATTCTAAATGCATAAACGTACCAGCAAGTCTCAATCAGCTAAAGGATCTAAATCATAGGTTGAAGTGGGAATAATCGTATTAAGCTTCAATGGAAGAAAATATGCGAAATATTTTGACATTTACTGGTGCAGTGAAAACTTCAGCTGGCATACCGTATTATATGTAACCACATCTGGTTTCAGACCATCACGCTTCATCTGATCAAACAATTTGATGCAGCTGTCAAGCTTTCCATTCTTGACCAGACAACTAAGAATGGAGTTACATATATAGACATTGATTTTGGTCGACTCGTCCGGAATGCTTTGGTATATTTCTAGAGCCTTGGAGACATTTTTTGCACCCACAAACTTAATGCAGCTGCTGTAAGTTGAAACACTAATCTTTCCATGTTGTTGCATCCAATCGAAGAGCTACAGAAATTGCAAGAAAAGAAAAACACCACTACACACCTTAGAACTCTTGCTTCTGCAGGAAAACAATATAGTATGATACATTTTATGAATCCACGTTAAAATCAACAGACCTGTATAAGATCCTGCCATCGTCCAGAGATTCCAAAATTACGCAAAATCACATTCAAGTCTTGTACCTTCAAAACCCTTGCTAACCTGCAGAGAGCACAGCAATATCATGAGCCACAACATCAGTGAGAACCCGAACACTCAGGACTATGGAATAGAAAGATTATGGCATGCTCATTAAGTTAAAGTTGAAAAAAAAAAGCAATTCTTTTTCATCTCTAGTAATGTTGTGGTCAAGTCACTTTCCCCAAATTGAACAATTTGATCAATTTAACATTCATCTACTTCATAACTGAGGATTCACTTTTGGTTGGTTCTGTATAGAATACAATACAAAATGAAAGACAAAATTATCAGGTAAGCGATATACATATTGACACAAGCAAAATTTTAAAGATAAGTGTTGTGATAAATAGAAACCTATGGAGAGAGGAGAGGAAATCCGAGGAGCGTAGTACTTCAGAAATGGCGGATTTTCTCGTGAGGTAGGAATTGGAATGACGCTTCGAACGAGGAGCTTCTGCAACGGTCGCAGGTGATTCAACGGCGGTAGAGGTTGTAGCCGCGGCCGAGGTGAGGATTCGTAAGGAAACGGCGGGAAGGGAGAGAGAGGAAGAGGGACGAGAGTGAGTGTTGAAGAGATGAGGAGGACATCGTAGTTCAAGTCCCAGAACTGGCGTCTCCATTTGTTTTGGGCTTTTCCAAGCTGAATTCAGAGTATATATCTTATGACAACATGTTCCAATTTCTTCAAGCTGAATTTACTTACATATCCCCTTGTTTTTTAATTCATGCTCGAGTGAGTTTGAGAGGTGAAGGGTAGTATAGTAAATTACCAAAAGGTCCGACGGATTACTTATTAGTATTATTAACGGAAGAAGAAACACTGTTTACTTTTCTCGTCTTTGGACCTTTTGTTTGGTTAAAAAACTTGTTCTGAAAATGGGCTTTTTAGGCAGAGATAAATGGGCTATACAAACCATCAAACTGGAAGGATTTATCCAACGGGCCATACGGTTATAAAGTGCAACTCCTAATTTGTAATTTCTGCTATTTTAGAGATATTGTCCAGACCAAAAACTGAGTAATTTAATTACCGTCTTTTTCTAAAGAAAATTCGACGAAAGTTTTGAGAAGGACAGTAACCAAAAGTTTTTTGGATTTTTTGGGAACAAAATTTACGGCGCACTCACTGTTCTTCATCATGCACTGCTCTTTGCACTATTTCCTTCTTTTGTTTTTCTTTTTTTTTGAATACTTTCATTTTTAAACGAAACAATAGTTCTCATATTGGGGCAATTCTCATTTATATATTTCATTTATTTACATATCCTAGAAGAGTAAATAAAGAAAATGAGATTCTTTGCAACGAATTGTACGGCAGGAGACCGACAAGAAACAGCACAGCCCCACTCTCCCCCTCTCTTCATACGTTTCGTGACACCCACTTCACCATTTTTTCTCTTTTCTTTTTTGGGTTTAACCACTTCACCATATATCTTTCTCACTTTAATCATAATTTTATTGAGTTCTTAATTACCTATTCAAATAATTTTTTGTTGTTTGTAATGTGGGAGACTCTAACCCATCGTTGCAATTTTGTTATCTAGTCAATAGTAGTCTTGCTATGATGTAAGATAACTCATCAGATTTGTAAATTATAACAAACGTAAATTATTGGATTTTTTTTTTTGTTAGCAATGGTTATCGGTTTTATAGAAAGCCATTTTGGTATACAATATTGACAAAATAAATCTAATAACTCTTATATCTGCCCTAAACTACGCTAGGACCCTGGGAATTGAAAATTACGCATTTTAAAATGCTATTCAAATTACATATCGTTGTTATTATGAATTACATCATTTATTTCAATAACTTACCTCCAATATATATAAGGTAAAAAGAAGAAAAACACTCACGCAGCTTACCATGCACCTCTATAAATAAGCTACACTGTGATTGGAATAGTTGAAAACTTCTAAGACGATATATAATCTCTTAATATAATATTAGTCACTGAAATATTATGGTTCTTGGCTTGGCTTCTTGCATTATTATATTCAGAGCCGTGCCTAAGGTTTTTTAGGCCCTAAACAAAATAT
>OVAQ01000690.1:0-26663 GCA_900406345.1 Erysimum cheiri
CAAGAATTGTACCTTCTTATCGACGGAGGCGGCATGAGGAGTGGCGGAAGCTGGAGGGAAATCCTGAAGAGCTTTCATACCTTCACGTCTCTTCTTCATTAAACTCTCCTCACGCTTGCTTTTACGAATCTCAACCATGTTGTCTTCTCTCCTCCGTCGTTCTTCATCCGCATCCACCACAACTTTGTACCGCTTCCGGCGAACCTCCGTTCTAGCGTTGGGTCTCAGCGACATGGCTCTGGCTCGAGAAGGATAATCCGGTAAAGGGAAATTGTAGTCGATCACAAAAGCAATGAGTGTTGTTTATGTAGATATAGATCATGCCGAGATATAATAATTAAAAAACCCTAAAAATGGATTTGGGAGTGTAAAAAGTGAAGAGTTAAGAAGATGTGAAGGCGAATAGTCTTCGACTCATCGTCATCATTATTTCTTTTTTTCTTTTGGGACCTTTCGTTGTTTAGCACATTAATATAGGGGTTTTGGTGTTCTAAAATATAAGTTGCCGTGGAGAGGTTAAAAACAAAGCATGTCACGTGGCAATTCAATAGAGGAATTTGAGTATCTGATGTGGACACTCTCAAAGGGCTTGAGAACCCCCTTTTATTAGTATAGATTTTTATGTTATAATTTTTAAATTTGCTTGCTGACGTGGCAAGTGGAAAATGATTTGTGAGAAAGCTGATGTGGACACCCTAAGAAGCCAAGAGAACCCCCTTTACTTAGTATAGATTTATAAGTTATAAAGAAACAGAAAGACTAAATTACAGTACTACATTTGGATTTGGTTCTTTGGACAAATAAATAAATACAACCTAGCCATTGGTTACACCAACACCAACTACAAACTATGTAGTGGTTTTTAGTGTTTGTAAGATATAGTACCAAACCCAAGGTGAACAGAATAAGCCAAAGAAGTAGTGACTTTAAAAGACAATATATTCAATTGAAAGACAGCACTACTTTACCTAGCTCGAATTTATCAGGATTAAGATCAACACCGATGATCTTTCCGGCCCCACGCAGCCTGGCTCCTTCTGCAACCTGTAACCAAATCACTTATTATTATTAGAAAATAACTAATGTCTACATGACTACATAATTAACTGATCTGAGGGACACAAAACGAATACCGCAAGTCCAACAGCACCAAGGCCAAAAACAGCAACGGTGGAGCCTTTTTCCACGTCAGCCACTTTCCAAGCTGCTCCAACTCCTGTTCCACGTTGTGCACACAACACACTACTGTATAAGGCCAGGTCCACTATTTGACTTATTATAAATAACATCCCCACCCCTGAGTTTGTTTGCTTTCTTTTATATATGTTTTAACCCCCAAAAAAGTTTTACAATATTTTTTCACCCCTTATCTCTACCAACCCTATGCAGCAATATTGAAAAAACCTGTGGAGACACCGCAGCTGAGCAATGCAGCTTTATCTACCGGAATTTCAGGAGAGATTTTGACGAGATGTGCAATATCTACGACGGTATATTCAGAAAAACTTGAGACATAGAAAAAATGGTAAATATCTTCTCCTGAAGAGTCTTTGAATCTTGAAGTCATTCCGTATCGCCTTGTGTTTGAGAAGATATCGTCGGCAAATCTTTCGCACCAGTTGGTCTTTGGGGATTTGCAGTCTCTACATTCTTCACAGTGAGGGTGAAACACTGGCAAAACTACGTCGCCGTGTTGAAATCCATCCACATGTTCACCAATGCTCTCTACCACACTAGATTACGACAAAATAAAGTAATTAGGCAAATTCTTGAAAAATAAAAGAAAGTATAACAAGTATATGGAGAAGATTTACCCGACTGCTTCGTGTCCTAGAATCCTGGGAAACCTTGCAAGTGGTCCCTAAAAAATTCAAAAGGTTAATTAGTAAAAGAAAATTTGAGTTTTGAAAGATAGATTATGTGTTGATAAGTGTAAAACTTACACGGTCTACTTTCGAGAAAGTAACATCGGTGTGACATAGAGATGTGCATATGATCTTAATCCTAACTTCGTAAGCTTGAGGTGGATCAACGTGGATCTCTTCTATCACCAATGCTTCTCCTGGTTTTCTAGATATTGCTGCTTTGCATCGAATCGCCTTTCCTTCGTGGACGGAGACGGATGAGGCCTTGTCCATGGTGAATGATGGATTATGAACTTATTATAGAGTGGATATGTAAAAGAGAGAGAGCCACTTGTTCTTCCAATCTTCTCTTTATGAAGATATGTCTCAAAATAAAAAAAGATTCCATAGGTAACGTAGGTTTATCAATGGTTTATCAATAGTTCAATACCATAATAATTTTATAATAAAACATTTTTTAGTGGACTGTTCATAATTGAGTTCGTCAACAAACTAATCACTAATGCCATAATATGTTAAGCTCTTGTAACGGCTTACCTTTCTTTTGTCTTTTTAGTATAGTAGTATATTTTTTCAAATGAGTCGTAAGCAAATAAAATTATTGGCAGATTGTATTAATTAATGGAAAGCATATCTCGAGATCGGGGTTGGTGACTTAAGACAAATTAAAAGCCAGCTAATATATATCTTCTGTTTTAATCTCTAATCCAACTAAATAACGTTTTAAATGCATGGTATTGACAATGTAAAAATATTATGTTACACTTGTTAAAAAAATGCATTTGGGATGGCAAGATTGACATGGTTCCTGCAGGTAAGTAAGACCGCGGAGTCTTAAGGAAACGAAATTCGACTTTTTTCTTATTTAATTTTTTCCAACATCTAAAAAGATTCAAAATTGCACATCACAATAAAATTGAAATCCTTCATGTAATATTATTATCCATAATAAATTTTGTTTGTAGAGCTACAACAAAAACTAGCAAGGAAAATTACATCGGCATAAATGTTCTTCGCCAAAGTTATCACACTCGCAACTACTAGGCCTATTGCCTTCACCTCCTTTCTTAACAAAATCGTTTATACATGTTTGGGATCCGTTACTGCCGCATCCTCCCAAAAATATATCCTTCCGGCCACATTGCTCCATTGGGTTCAACTCAGCTTCCACTTCTATTATTTTATATCAACCAAAAGAATCGTTAGATTTTAAACTAAAGAATGATGCAACGAGATTAAAATTAGACCATGGTATAAAACCCACTTTTACGAAAACAACATATATATTTCGACAAAATAAGGGTTCAAAAAGTAACCAATCAAACCAAAAAGAGACTACATATTACCTTTTACATGGCTGAAAACGAAAGACATAAGAACACATGTAACCAACAACAAAGTAGCAGATCTCATGATTCTTATTGTGTAAATTTTGTATTTGTCACTCTTTCGTGCTAATTATCTTCCCACTCTTGTTCCTCCTTCCTCGCTTCAATGGACGATATAGACAAAGTATATATATACACACATATTTCAACAAAAAGTGTTGGTAAACATATATTAGTCAAATCCTTTTTTTTGTCAGCATATATCTTAATTTTGGAAGGTAATCTTTAATTTCTTTAATTTAAATTGAAAACGTAATTTTTGGTCAAAATATACATGACGCAAATCTTGTGATGGATTTAGTTACTAACTTACTATATAAAATTTATTATTTTCAAAACTGACAGATTTATATTTGACTTTTTTATTCAATAATAGAATACTTTGAATGATTTTTTTTTTTTGTCGATCAAAGGGTTTGCTATTAAATTGGATGCTCTTAGGAGCCCAGTTTCCAAATGACGATCCAAAACAAAGCCCAACATTCATCATTTTGAGAAACTAACTGAACCAACAATCTAAAGTCTAAACCACATTAATCAGGGTCAGGGATATACTAGTTAAAACAATTAAGCCGTACCCGCCTGATATGTATATAGGCCAATGTTTTTTCTTTTTCTTTTTGCAATATATAGACCAAACTTCTTTTTTTTTTTGTCAAAAACTTTATTTCTTCAACCGACAATGATGAAACCACAATAAAATCAATTTCTTATAAAACGACCCCAACAAAATCGTTAAGATATCTCACGTCACAAACCTTAGGCAAATATCCTAATTTTAGTATCCTCTGACCTCTCTCACTCTCTCTATGTACATAATGAAAGTAACAAATGTGTATATACTTTCTTTTGATCATAAGCAAAAGCTTCTCTAGACTTGTTTACCACTAAAGGGCAAAGACGGCGATGATTCTCCACTAATTATGCTAGCAGCTGGAGTATTCCTCCGCGACTGACGTTTCGTAGGGACGATGATGGCTTCATCCACAAACTTCCCGAGCTTGTCATCAATGTCATCATCGTCTTCATCGCCTTTGAAAACCGGATGAACGTAAGCATTCTGCAAGTAGCCTCTAAGGTTCAAGTTCGGCTCTCTTGCGGTTTCTAATGTATCTTTCATCATAGCTTCCTGTAACACAAGGAAAACAGAACAAGAATAATGATTCAATATTGGTATGATTGAGGAATCATAAATGTGAAGATGGTTGTTGGAAGAAAGAACAAACCTGTAAAGGGTATCTGATGAAGGCTGGTTCATAACGACCTTTGCAGAAGTGGTGGAAACCGATGGTAAGCACTGGTAAAGCAATGAGAAACGGTGCAGCTAATGCAGCGTGCTTTGTTCCCAATAGACCCATCAAAAGCAACTGCGATATTACCAATGCTGCTATGACTCGTCCATGAACGTCTGGCCAAAAAGCTGCAGCGCTCTCGTATTCTTGATTGTATACGTTTATGATCTGACAGAAACAAAAGAAAAAGATGTTCAAGAATCTGCTTTAAGCCGATTCAACCCAATTGAGGAAGGGAGAAGAAACTTACTTGGTGGCGGTACACAATGTAAGCAAGGGCAAAGAAGACCAAGATAAAAGGAAGAAGCATTGGTGTCACGGGAGCGTAGACAAGACCGAGAAGGAAGTAGAGCTGTATCCGAGGCTCACCCGTGTTAAAACCAATGCTTCCCGGGTCCATTGCTTCTTCTCTGTCTTTCTCAGTCTTAACCAAGAAGGCGTTCTTGAGATGGAACATAATCAGAGGCTTCAGCATTAGAATCTCTCCTGCTACTCCTGCCCAACCGTCAACCATTATATACGTGATGAAGAAAGTTGCTTTCATCGGTATTGCCACACCGATGGTCTTGGGGATTTGGTTTGGGGACTGATTGAGGAAAGCATTAAGCTGTTCAAACGCAGCTCCAGTGATAACACTTGCAAGAAAGACGTTCACTAAGTTGAAGATATAATATCGAAACGCCGATCGTCTCTCTAAGAATGAGATCGATGTGAAGCCTTCAAATTTGGACATGATCATCAGAATGGATGGAAGAAAGGCAAGGAAAAGCTTCAGTGCAATACCCGGTAGAAAACCTTGTATCACTGATTTCATGAAATCGCTGCATAAAACCAAATCAGTTCAATATTAGTAATGTTTTCAGTTTATTCGATGTCAAGACAAGACAATGTGAAGAAGAAACTCACTTCTCGACAATAACCTTCAAGAATGGAGCAACTTTCACTATTCCTTCAATGGTAGCAAGAGATTGTACAAATGCGATGGGGATAATGAAGAAAAAGGTTAGGAAGAAGAAGGCAACATGCATGATCAACCTCCTTACAGTCAGAGAAACATATGGGATAGCAAGATTTGACCAAACCACATCACGCGGTTCTGGAGCCCATTCAGTCAGCCATTGGGTTGGGTTTCGGGTCTGTTGGGTCTGAGCACAAACCGCAGCAGCCCATCGGGTTTTAAAGGAGACAAACGCTGCTGGCATAATGGACTTGGGATCATTCACCACTTCCTCTCTTTCTTTACTGATCTCTTTTGATATTTTGTCAATTTCAGCAATGTAATGTTCAATTGCATCGACCTTTTGTCCCCATAGCCCAAGAAAGCCAAGCTGGTTGGTGGAGGAAAGCATGAAAAGGGTCAATTTAACAGAACACAACAAAAACAAAATCAAGATTGGGATTTCAAATGAAGTACCTTCACCATAATTCTCTGAGAGTTATTCCTAGCGTATTTGAGCTGGTAGTAATCAAGCCAATTCTGCATCTTTTTCTTCCTTTTTACCGAATCGGCAAGCTTGTTTGCATTGCATACAACCTACATATTGTATTCAGATATAATTAACGAAAGTAAGAACCCAGGAAGCAAACTGTTTGTGTTGCTCTTACATCTCAAGAAGGTTCCAATTTCAAGGTTCTGAAGAAGTTACCTGATGTGTTAGATAGTGATCAGGATGATTGACCAGGAAGAAATGCTCCACCAGTTCACTTACAGATTCATCTGCGTCCGGAGGTACATTTCTAACAAGAACCTATCACAAATCCCAACATATTAGATCGCTGGCCACAAATTTACACTGCATTCAGTGTTTAAAGTTTAAACCAACAGAAAGAAAGGAGTCTTACAGTGAACTGGTCAGGCCGGCGAGCTTCTGATGCAACAAACTGGAGCCTCATGTTAGCAATCGTCTCATATTCTTTCATCAGCACGTAACAAGTCCAGATGGTAAAGGCATAAGCCATTACTATATGAGTCCAAAACCTGGCAAAACATAAAATATAAAGTCAAGACATTGTAGCTCAAAACTTTACCTGACCACCACCATTTGTGACAGATGGAAACATAAAAGACTCAGAGATGGTAAGGTCGTACACACCTCATTGAATACTCTGGGATATTTGAAACAGATAGTTTGTCAATGTCGCTTGAAGTTACATTCCTTAGCTGCTTAGCCATCTCCAATGTGTTGTTTGTCCAGTTGACTGGCACAAGAACTGCCCAAGCAAGCACTGCTATTGGAGCAAAGATCTTAAGCCTGCGCATATAAAGAAAACAAAAGAGATATGTTTATAAAATCACTAAGGAGACAAAAGAAAAGTAGCCCTGTGCCTTTGCTAAACTTATATATACTCTTCCTACTACCAAAAATAGCATATATACATAGTGACCCTTTTGCTTCCTTGTCAATTGGATTCAACTAAGACCAAATCAACCAAAACAAACCCATAAACCAAATAATCTACAAAGTTCAAAACTTTACCCCAGCCAGTAAATCCGGAGATACACAACTGAATCCAAACCGGCATGATCGATCAGCTCAGGCTCAGGCATCTTCAGAGCCTCTGGCATCCAATTCAAGAACTTCATATAAGCCCTGAAGTCCAGGTTCACAAAGCGCTGTGCAAAGGCGCCACCACGCGCAGGACTGCTTCTTAACCCCTTGAGATACCATTTTGAGAAGTAAACTCTGTCATTGAACGGCTGAAGCCTCAAAATCGCAAAGATTATGAAGAAAACAAAGGCACTGAGGATGTTTATCCCAGCTGATACACCAATATCCTGAAGTGTCGCCATCTATTATATTCTTGCTCCTTTAACTAACAATTCAAACCTGTAAAAATACAAAGAAGCAACCAAATTTTATTAATGCCAAGTTCAAAATTGAAGCTTTCTGATAGAAACATTCGAAAGAAACGTTCTTTATAACATGAAACCAAACCAAGAAGCTATAAGAAGAATTGTCAAAGCTTAAGAACCAAATCAAAATCTTTACCAAAACAAAAACTTTAGAAACTTCAAAATCAGACTGCATCAAATTCAGAATCTAAGTGAAACTCAAAGTGCTTAATATACAGAACATGAAAACCCCAGAAAGGCCAAACTTTAGGAACAAACCCCACAGCACCAAAATTCCAAAAACACTTCGAATCTTTTACAGAAACATAAAAAAGATACCATGAAACAATTCAGGGCATCAATAAAAGTTTCGACTTTTTGTGAGCTACCCTCAAATTTACTCCACCGAAATCATGAGATCCAGTGACTTAATGTCATTAAGAAATTAAGAAGAGGTTAGAGAGAAACCCTAAAGAAGAGGAGTGGAATAAGTCAGTGTTTTGGATCACTTCGAGATTCATCCAAAGTTAAGAACTTTTTTTGTTTTTTCTCGACCCTCCTCGTCAGTTGAATTAGTAACACGCAACACACAACCCAAACCTCTCAAAGAAGTAAATACTCGTATTTATAAACCTACGGAAAAAAAAATCTTTTTTGAGGATTCTATTATTATTATATTATAGAACTGTTTGAGATAATGTTGCTATTGAAACTGTTAAGAACGGTTAAGATTAAGAGAGTGGGAGATGAAAGAGATCATACCGTCGCGAGGAACAAGAAGAAGAAGGAGACGAACAGAGGTTTGTTATGACGCTGATTGGTTTGCCAAAAGCATCAATTTATATTTATAATTTATTTATTTGTTTATGTATCTGTCTTTTATAATTTATTTCGAATCTTTTATTCTTAGTGCCGTTGGTTTTTTTTGTGAAAGGCTACGTTGTTGGTTCACCTAAAACAAAGTATTTTTGATAACTCACCTAAAACAAAGTATTAGTCGGTCGATTTAATAATTTAGAAAGAATTAATTTAGTAATTCCGAATCTTCCTTTGTTTTAGGCTTTTAGCTTTATTATATATCAATTGTGATCTTGACGCAAATTCATTTTCTTTGTATATTTATTTATTTATTGTCGGGCTGCTAATTGTAGTAAATGGTGAAGTGATCTTGGTCTTTTTACACTAGGGATCAAATAAAGCTCTATAAAAAAATACAATTATGGTATTGATATAAAAAAAATTGTATAGGCATTTTCTGGCCGGTTGATGTTAATGTGTTTTTATGAGGGAATTTATTGAGTGGTCGCTATTTATTAGTATTGGAAATCCAAATCCTAACGGTCAGTTGTGCATGGACTTTGTAACGGGCAGAAAATGTTACTAGTATATGTCTCGGACACTCGCGAACTAAGCTAGTGAAGTGCACGTACCCACTTTTGGAGAGATTCGAGCGTAACGATTGGTAAGACATGGACCGTGGGACCATAACTTGATGATGAGCGCACTCGCGAAACGTGTGAGTGGTGGGTGATATATATTCATTCTTAAAAGTTAAAACATGAGTAATTATTTTTACCTAATGTGTCAACTTTATGCTGATAATCATACATTACAAGATGCGGTGTTCTTTCATAGACTCAGTCCACTTAATTAAAAAATGGAGTGAACTATAAAAGCAAAAAGAAAAAAAAACAATGTCGTGAATTATTGATTTATGGAGATTAGATCTCAGTAACGACCACATTACATTATACGTTCGGCTTATTAGTGGCCACGACCACAGTGTACGTTCATGGATATTTCGAATTCGAATCTCGAGCCCACTAATATGCTTTATAATATAAAGACCAATTGATTCGGTAACACCACATAGAAAATGATATCAAAAGATTCGACTATTACAACCAAGCATACACCTTGAGAAATCAATGTTAGATATGTTTGTTAAAATATTGATCCAAACTTCATAAATGATACTCGATAAAGATATCATTTATTGGATATTTTGAAGCTTTAATCCGAAATTGGTTTCAGAAGAAAATATTATGCCGCTTCGATTTTTTCCGGGGAGGAGACAAATGTGTATATGTATAGCAACCACACAATAAAATCATGGGCCGAGGTCCGATAAGGCCCTTTTTAAATAGCCTGAAGCTTTATGAAACAGGGATAAACAAATTTTCATATCCTTCCAAGTTCCAATCAATTGGTCGCTCAGAGGTTTTTGTCTTTCAACGAACTTGTGTTGTTTTCTTCATTGATTTCTATAGTCTCGTTTTCATATCGGCGACAATAACTTTGGCATGTCGTCGCTTGAATTTGTTTTTATGACTTGTTAAACTTTATGTCACATTCATCTCTATAAGTGATTAGTTATGTTAAGCTAATCATGAACAAAAACTCATTTTCCATGCTTCATTTGTAAAACAGAAATCTTTTTCAAATTCAAGACTTATTTCCATTCCAATCACATCTTTTGTTTGTCCTTCACACATATCAGTGATTTTGATGCATCAACAAACAAAAACTCGTTAGAAGTTTACGTATGAAAACGTGTAGTGTGAATTTAATTTGTTTTGCTACATACAATTGTTTGACATGATTGGCTCAACTACTCATCTAAATTACCTTCTGCATGTGACTTATATAATCATATGAAGTTTTGTTCAAAATAATGTAAGACTTCATGAAAATGGCTGCATAAATAGTTACAACAGTAACACTTTGTACATATATTTTTAATTGATCGATTATAAAATAAAATATACGTTGTTAAATATATTTACGTCCAAGACCAGATCACGGGATTTTCATTCCATGGAATAAAGTCTCTCTGTTAATACATTAAACAAGCAATCTTGATTCTTCCAAATACCCCTCAAGTTCATGGTTTTTTGTTGTTGTTTCAATTCACCAATACAATTCAGAAGACAAGAATTATTTAATTTAGTTATACGATGATATCATTTTAAAAGGATAAAACTACATGAATGTGACAAAATAACATAAAAACTACACAAAAATAGTTAATGTTTTATATACTGTGTCAAACGAATTAATCTATTGGTAAGGCCGTAAGCAACAAATTATTATGAGATGATACCATTCAAATTCAAATCTCGTTCTAAACTTTTTATGGAAAAACATATCAGAAGATGTAACTTTTAAATTAAAAAAAAAAAATCACATAAGGAAAAGCTGTGTGAAAAATAAACATATCAAAAGATATAATGAAAAGATCAATAAAAATGGGGAAAAAGTTGATTTAATAATCATTGATGTTCTCTTCTCTGTCAATAACAGACGGCTTATAAGAGCTAGTATTAAGCCAGATTGGATCCACACATGATTTCACTTTCAGCTTTAAGTATAATTTTCTTTTATCTGTATATTTACTCATTGATTAATTAAATACCTCCTGAGGAGGAATAATATTTTCATAAAAGTACAAAAAAATATATTACATGAGAACAGGCCAAAAGGTAACATTATGCTCGTGGATTTCATGAGTGGACAATATCTTTAACTATATGTAGTCTATTATTAGTCGTTTTCACGAAACTATCCCACATTTCTTTTGTCCATAAATACATGTCGTTTTCCTCTTTGTTGCTACATAATTTTTAGAAGGAAATTTTCTCTCAAAAATTATAAAATAAGCTTGCAAACTGTACAACCTTCACGTGTTCTTTTAATGTGTGTAAATTCTAAACCCGTTTTATATTCAAACCTCAGTTTCTTTGTGTAATTGAATTTACTGTAAATTTACAAACCCACCTCTTTAATTTTCTTAACCGAATATTGTCGTAGTACAACCAATTTAAAATTATAATATACACATATCTCTAAATGGAGGAAAGAAGAAGCTTTCTTACATTACTCTCATTCAATATTTAAATTATAACTTTAGCGACATTTGTTTTACGATTTTCATATACAGGTGTGTTACCATTAAGACAATGTACTATACAGAAAAGCCTCATGCATAAATGTCGTGAAACATTTATATCTTTGAGTCGTACAACGTTATGAAATAGTTCCACACCAACAAAAAAAAGTTATGAAATAGTTGGTCAGTCGAATAAATAGTGTATCATTGTTAAAATTGAATATTCAAATTAGAAAAAAAAGATCATGAAATATTTAAGAGTGATGTACAGTAAGAAGTACAAATAATTGGTAACCAAATGGGTGGAGTTAACTGGAAGACGTGGCAGAGAAATAGAAAAAGGTGTACAATAAGGAATGTAAGAACACAAGTAGAGGATTAAGAAAAAAGGCTTTGGAAAAAGCAAAACAAAACTCTGAGAACGAAAGGCAAATAATAGCCCAAAAAGAACGCGAGTCAAATGTTGCCTCCCAAATTTACTATTTTTTTACTCTCATTTTTTTTCAATATTATATCAGTTTTATTTTATATTGTATGGTACATGAATCTTTTATAAATTATTCTTTTCAAAACTTTATAATATACTAGTAGTATAAGAAAAAAATGAAAGCAAATTCCAAACTCCCACCGACACCAATACGGCAATACCAGCACAAGTCAGATCAATTATCATCAACTGGCAAAAATTTCAACAATTTCATCTTTAGATTCTCAATCATACATTTATAAATAAGATATGCAAAATAATAAAAATCATTTGAAAATCAGTGCTAATAAGAAGGAATCTTGTTGCCTAATAAATGAGTTAAATGAAGTCTTAAATACGTTATTATCAATTTAATGTTAAAAATGAATCTACGGAGAAACCTGGAATTAATAAAAAATACGGAGTAATAATATTGAGAGAAAAATTAATATAGTTTCTCTCTCTTCATAACTGAGACTTGGAAGCTTGGAATCAATCTCTCTCTCTCTTACTACTACCTATCCCTTTCTTTAATGGCGATGCTTCTAACTACTACTCTACCCAACACACACTGTAACTCTTCTTCTTCTCCTTCTTCTTCTCTGTCACTGTCTATTCTCTCTTTTGGAGCTTTCATAGCCATGTTTCTTAGTCCTCGTACGTGATCAACCGACAATCAAATATGGCTTCCGGAGATATAGCAGTGTTCAGTGTTCTGCTTCTAATCATCGTTTCGATTTATGGATTCTCATTTGTTCATTGTGTTACTGATCCATCTGATGGTAAAGTATTGAGTTTTGCAACTTTTTCTTCTTTCTCTGCTTTTACCTCATTGTTTTGATCATCTCTTTTGGGATCTTTTCTTGTGATTTGAGAACCTGATCGATTGTAAGGGTTTTGTTAATGACTTTAGATTCATAAGATAAACCCTGTTTTTAAATCTGTTTGATGATTTTGCATTAATGTAAGATTTGATGAATTTGTTGACACCGTCAGTTTTACCTGAGAATCCGCCGGGAATTAATGGGAAGTGGAAATTATAATGCCGGTAGAAAAAAAGAACCCAAATTTAACATCTTTCTTCTTTACTCAAATGTGTTTTTACTTACTTTTTGCTTCTAAAGGAAAGTTTAAAACTTTATGAAGATTTTTTGTTTCTTTCTTGATAGATCCTTCATCCTTTGGTGGGTTTCTTCTGATTTCTGAGTTGTTCTCTTCTTATTGGTGTATTGCAGTTCAAGCTCTTCAGGTTTTGTATACTTCACTAAATAGTCCTTCACAGCTAACCAATTGGAAAAATGGAGGTGGTGATCCATGTGGACAGTCATGGAAAGGGATTACTTGTGAGGGCTCAGCAGTTGTCTCTATGTAAACAATCAGATTTTCATTTTTTTTTCCACTTTCATTGATTTGATAATTCTGGAGTGTCTTATAATGTTGTTGTTTTTTGGATGTTGTGATTGTAACAGAGATATATCGGATTTAGGAGTCTCTGGCACTCTTGGATACTTGCTCTCAGACCTTATGTCACTCAGAAAATTGTACTGTCTTTGGAATTTTTCTTTCTGTTTTGTTTGTTTGATCTTTGTTCTTCTTAGGTATTGATTCAACAACTTTGGTCTCTTTCATTTTGTTTCAGGGATGTTAGTGGTAACAGCATCCATGATACACTTCCATATCAATTGCCACCGAATCTCACAAGCATGTAATGATTTGTTTGCGTAGCTGTGTTCTTGTAGTATTTACTCTTAGTGTTCACTTTGAAACTAACAGTTGAAAGAAATTGTAATGCAGAAATCTTGCGAGAAACAACCTAAGTGGGAACCTTCCATACTCCATTTCTGCTATGGGTTCTCTTTCGTATATGTGAGTTTGCCATTCTAGAACCATAGATTGTGAGATTTTAGCATATTTCTTCTTCTTGTGTATTGAACTTTGAAATGTTATTGTTTAGGAATGTGAGTGGTAATTCACTTTCAATGTCGATAGGAGATATCTTTGCCGATCATAAGTCACTTTCAACCTTGTAAGATCTCTTACTATCTCTTTATCATAGTCATATATCACTGCCAGTTTTTTCCATTGATTTATTGTTGCTTTATTCAGGGACCTTTCTCACAACAACTTCAGTGGCGATCTTCCGAGTTCCTTAAGCACAGTGTCCACACTTTCCGTTCTGTGAGTGCTTTCAAACTTTCTTTGTTGCAACGAGAAATAAGAAGTGTGAAAGGAAGTTCCTAATGATGATAGATATCTTATTTTGTGACAGTTATGTTCAGAACAATCAGTTGACAGGTTCCATAGATGTTCTCTCGGGTTTGCCTTTGAAAACTCTGTAAGTGTCATTTCAAGTAGAAAAAGAAACGAATGTATAATTTCCCCATCAGACTTACCTTATATGTTTTCTTGGCAGAAATGTTGCAAACAATCATTTCAATGGATCCGTACCTAAGGAGCTTACCTCTATTCAGACCTTAATGTAAGTTTTCAATAACAATCTGCTAATTTCTTTGCTTTAGAGTTTTCTTTCAATTTAAACTGTAAGTTTTTGTCATTGATATTCCTAAATGAAACAGATATGATGGCAATTCCTTTGATAACGTACCTGCCTCTCCTCAGCCAGAAAGACCTGGCAAAAAAGGGAAACCGTCTCCGTCTGGTTCTAAGAAACACAAAATTGGTTCTGATGAAGAGAAATCTTCAGACTCTGACAAGGGTTTGTCTGGTGGAGTAGTCACCGGTATAGTGTTTGGTTCTCTATTTGTTGCTGGTATTGTAGCACTTGTTCTTTACTTGTGCTTTCACAAGAAAAAAAGGAAAGTTGGAGGAAGCACAAGAGCTTCTCAAAGAAGTCTTCCACTCAGTGGACCAACTGAGATGCAAGAGCAGAGGGTAAAAAGTGTAGCATCAGTTGCAGACTTGAAGTCTTCGCCTGCAGAAAAAGTAACGGTTGATCGGGTTATGAAGAATGGGTCTATAAATAGAATAAGATCTCCAATCACTGCTTCACAGTACACTGTTTCTACTCTGCAAGTGGCAACAAACAGCTTTAGCCAAGAAAACATCATCGGTGAAGGTTCTCTAGGCCGTGTCTATAGAGCAGAGTTCCCCAATGGAAAGGTAACTCAAAAGTTGACATCTTTCTACACTATGCAAAGCCAATCTTCTTTCTTGAAACTAAATTTCTCTTTGTAACCTATTTCTAGATAATGGCGATTAAGAAGATTGATAATGCAGCACTTTCATTACAAGAAGAAGATAATTTCTTGGAAGCAGTTTCAAACATGTCGCGCTTGAGGCATCCAAACATTGTTCCTTTGGCTGGATACTGTACCGAGCATGGTCAACGTCTTCTAGTCTATGAATATGTCGGAAATGGGAATCTAGATGACATGCTTCACATGAATGATGATAGGAGCATGAATCTTACTTGGAATGCGCGTGTTAAAGTGGCACTTGGAACTGCCAAGGCTTTAGAGTATGTGAAAATTGTTATGATTATTTCTAGTCTCTTTTTAAAGAGCAACATGCTTGTTAAACCGGAGTTCTGTTTTTGTTTTAACAGGTACTTGCATGAAGTTTGCTTGCCTTCAATTGTACATAGAAACTTCAAATCGGCGAATATATTGCTAGATGAAGAACTTAATCCTCACTTATCAGACAGTGGTTTAGCTGCCTTGACACCTAACACTGAGAGACAGGTAATACAATGGGAAGAATCAGACTTTGAGCTAATGTTGAAACGTTTTCTGAGTCTTTCATGGTTTTTATATGTCAACAGGTTTCTACTCAAATGGTGGGTTCATTTGGATACAGCGCACCCGAGTTTGCATTGTCGGGAGTTTATACTGTGAAAAGTGATGTATACACCTTTGGAGTAGTCATGCTTGAGCTCTTAACTGGTCGGAAGCCTCTTGACAGGTTTCTTTTTTCATATTTCTAGTAGCCAATGTTGAGCAAAAGCCATTGATTTGAGTTTCCTTAAGTAATCTGTGCTTTGTGTATGTGTGTTTGATAGCTCGAGGACGAGAGCAGAGCAATCACTAGTGAGATGGGCTACACCGCAGCTTCACGATATAGATGCTTTGTCCAAAATGGTTGATCCTTCTCTTAATGGAATGTATCCAGCTAAATCACTGTCTCGTTTTGCAGATATCATTGCTCTCTGTATTCAGGTAAAATACCAATACCTTCCTCAGTAAAATCAACAAATCCGAAATTGTTTTATAAAGTAACCATTGTTCTGTTCGTTAATTTAGCCGGAACCAGAGTTCAGGCCTCCGATGTCGGAGGTGGTGCAACAGCTAGTGAGATTGGTTCAAAGGGCAAGTGTTGTCAAACGAAGATCTAGTGATGACTCTGGATTTTCTTACAGGACACCTGAACACGAGCACGTCGATATCTCATTCCAGTCTTCTCTGTCCATTGGAACTTTGAAGCTATAAAGCAGCTCGGAAAGAAGAGGGTTTAGCTCAATGCATAAGAGAATCCGATCCAGAAAATGCTAGAGACTAGTAAAGAAAGAAATTGACTGTTTGTGTATTTCTTTGAAGATAATAAATTTAGAGTACATAACCATGTTTACATCATCTTTCTTGTTCTTTTTTTTTTTGTCGAATAATCAAACCTGAGACCTTTGTTGCATTTAAATAATATTTGAAATTTTGCCTCTCAAGGTAAGTGTTTCTTTTTTCTTTTGTTGTTGAATAATTTAGTAAAGCTAGTTTGATTCTTTAAGAAAAGTGAAACATGATTAAGATAAAGATCTGATGTTAATTTTTGCTGAGATGATCCAAAGTCAAAAGCGTCGTTCATGTTGTTCATCTGTTCTCATCAGACACAAAACAACAACAGATCATAATAAACAAACCTAAAGTTAACTTAAACCCCACGGAAAAGTCTATACAACTGACTCTGCCACCATAATTTTCTTCATCATCTCTCCGATCTCTCTCCTTTCACATTTCTCTAAGTTTTGGAACGCACCATACAGACATCACAACCACAGACGACAAAGACAAACAAAGATAAAACCCTAACTTACTAAAATCTGCACCAAAGAGCTTCCAAGTTATAACTTACCATCCCCTGTGGCTTTTTCCCCGATAAACCGCGATTATCTTTTTCTGCGCTTCGTTTCCACCTGAAGATAACAACAACATTGTTTATATCAGTGACAAGCTTTTGGGTACAAAATAGGAAGAAAAAAGGGTTCCTTTGAGTGCCAGACATTTCAGAAGCTAATATTGTGGGATAAAACAGGTTCTTGAAATTATTTCGGTAACAGTCAGAGATTTCTAACTCTGATATCTATAGAATGCTTAAAGGTGTGGAAGTAGAAGCATTACACAATGGATCTTTGATAACCTTAACAGACAGACTGTTTTGCAGCAAGACCTGCAGGAATGATAAGCAAAGATCCTGACAGGACCAAGAACCACAAATTGTATCTTTGTGGCCATTCCTCACTCAGCAAGCACCATCAAGCCAGTGCATATTTTTCGTTTTGTAACTTTTCTCAGATCTCAAATTGAAGTCAATGACAGGACATGGGTGTACAGTGCACACAGAGAGGCAGAGGCTAAGGTTATGGAAGTGATAGAACATCTATATAGGAGATGACTAAAGAGAGACTAAGGTTATGGAAGTGATAGAACATCTATATAGGAGATGACTAAAGAGAGACAAACAGACCTTGACATCATCAGCTGGAGAAGAAGTAAACCCGTTCTGCGATTTTTTGACATCGTCATCAGAACTGCATTCAGCACATACAAAGTGATCAAGCTTCTTTGCTTCTTCAATCGTCATGCCAACACACGCAGGATGATACCTGCAACATCAAATTGCAATGTCTATATCAATAATTCGTAGAAAAGAATATCAGTAAGTTTAAAACAGAAATTAGAGTCTCTTTTTGGATGAAACAAAAGTAACGAAGTTAATAAATAAGACAAATATCAACATTTACCAGTCTTTGCAGCCTTCGCATTGCACCATGAGATCGTCTGGATTATAAGGCATTTCACATTTGCAGTACCTTCAGAACCAAAAACAACCCACAACATAATAAAAACCATGGAAATTCCAGGTATTAAGAAGACGTATTTCTATATTGATTACTATTAATCTACTTACACAGCAACTCGATCAGGGGTAAACGCGCCAGTAGCAGCCTTGTACTCAAATCTACAATAATAATCCTCCGCCCCAACGTTTTCAAGCCTCGTGTAGTTTTTGAAGGTGTGAACGATGCATTTTCCCTCAATGGTGTGTGCGCTTTGAACATCAAAATGGTCAGACAAAAAAAGCTCTTTGGCTCCATGAAACTGTCTCCTACCACCAAGGGACTCCTCAGGACGGTAATACCATCGACAGTGCACCTTCACATTGTTCCTAGCATCAGCTTCAATCTTCTCAACACGGGCCACATATGGTGGTTTCCCAGCATCTGATGGACGCATCAACACACAATCTCCCGCTGCAAAAAATAACCTCAAAGATTACTTCATAGCTCATCATGCCCAACATTACTAAATGGAGATGAATCTCGTGACATATCTAACTCACATCCTCTCATCTATACAAAGTATAAACATCATAAGATGCTTAGTATGGGTTGCAAATATCACTCTTATTCACCTAGTAACCAGAATTGACCAGAATTCCAAGTAAATGCAACAAATTTCACATGTGAAAGCACACGTTTTGCATCAACACACATAACGAGCTACAATGCAGATGACAGAGATACAGTAAATCGAATTCATAAAACAAACCAAACAAGAGAAATGGTCCACGCTTCACAGTTAACCAGCTAGATAAATTTCTTTCATGGATACCAAAAAAAGTAAGTAAGTAAGAAAATTTACAGAAAAGGAAGCCTAAATCAAAACAATTCAGTGAAATGTAACTCCGTTCTAACAACGAGAGAGCTACCAAATATCACATTTTGAGCTATTGCATAAACCAAACACTTTCCAAAGACTATCTACGAAGCAGTGACATACACAGTTACCAGCTACACACCTAAACAAAAAGACCAGAAACAAAGAGTGCATCTAAATAGACATTGAACGCTACAGACTCCATAACCAAGCTTTCGAGCAATCCTTTCCACTATAGACCTATACTCAGCTCTCAAATGCCCAAAAACATGCAGAGGAATGTCTAAATTTAACGATAGGAGATGTTATGAGAGTACCTCTCACAACTTTGTTAGTGCCCTTGATGGTATAAGAGTCCAGCTCCTTCCTTCCCGGCTTGACTTTAGAGGCGACACCAGGTCGAGTTTTCGCCATAGAAGCTAGGGTTTTCGAAATTAAGCTGGGGGATAAAGCTAGGTTTTTTTATGGTTCCGGTACCTTGAAATGTACAAAGATTAGGACTTTTAAGAAGATCAGGATGTGTAGATCGACGGGAAGAGGAAGAAGGAGAAGAAAAAACGAAATCCCAGTTGGGGAAGAAGAGAGGAAGACGAAGAGTAAATCTGGAACCCTAGATTCTCTTCAGGTGAAGAAGATGAGTCATTTGCAAATTTAGGAGTTTTACTGTTCACAAGGGCCAATTTATTTTTTTGCCCTTTTTTATTTCTTTTTATTTTCTCTTATGACAATTTTGGAATTATTGTTTACTTTTTCCTGCAACAGACATTTTACCGTAAATGGGAAAAAAGTGGCTCGATTTTCAAATCTTTTACTGACATTTGAAATTTCATTGATATATTTGTGTACCAGATGAAAGTAAATTTCAAAACATGAATGTATAGGTAAAACAGTAGAAAAGTTTATTTAAATTTTCATGGTCATCTAAGTTTCTTTTATGTTATCATGTTGTTTGAGCCATTTACTGACAAGATCAATGTTTTATATTTAAATGTAGAATGGTACCACGCGTGTTAATCTTAGTAATTATTCAATACATCTATTGAAATAATCATCAGTTTTGGTATTTTTGATGTAATAAAACATTAGTGAAGGAAACTAAATTAATCATGGATGTACGTACGTCCAAAACAGCCAGTTTGGCACACCAAGAACGATAACATTCAATATAAAAAAAGTAATGATATTTTGATATACTGAACTGTCATATACTAATTGTTTAGATTGAACTTTAATAAAACACAAAATCATATCATTTTTCTTGTGAGATTTGAAAAAAAATGTTAGAACTTACACATAAGTTTGTAACCAAACTCTCCACTTCTGTAATATTCAAAGGAAAAACATAGAAACCATATGATGTTTGTTTTTTTTCCACAATGAGCCGATTGAACATTTACTGGATTTATTCAGTACAATACCAAGTTTTTGAATCTCTCTCTAATGCATATGAATAGAAGGAAAAAAGAAACGAAACTTTCTAGAATTTCTGAATGACTACAGAATTTGCAAGACCGGCTTGATCAATGGTCTGAGAAGGGTCAATAAGTGGCTTTGGTGGGAACCCCATGACCTGAAGGGTGTAGTTGTTTGGACCCCCTGGTCGAGAAATGTCAATGAAAGCACGAATGTCGTTGACCGTGTGATGGTTATTGAACTTAGCCACCATGCGTGTCCCATCCGCGAGTCTAAGCTGGATCGACGTGGATGGAAGAGTTTCATCAACTACAAGGCTTTGTGACGGTGATGGAACCGCTGCTGCATCGATTAGGTTGTTTAGGCTTGATGACGATGATGAACTGGCACCACCTAGAGTCCTTCCAACTCCTTGAAATGCAACCTTAAGTTTCTCTTTCTCCTACAAAAAGAAGAAAAAAGATGTTTCAGTCATGGTACTATAGTTACAAGATAGATTAAGCTCAAGTTTTTGGTTCTTATCATTCACAGAACAAAAAACAGCCCGAACCGAAACCTAGATTGAACACCCCTATCACCGAGCACCAATCCAAAAACGAGTTATCAGAAAATGTATTTTGATATGCCTATAACGTTCTTCAATTTGGTGATGATATTGAAAAATGAAAACATATGTCACCCAAAGAAGAAGAAATGAGATTCATCAACTGTTCCATACAAAAGAGCGATTAAGAGAGAGTAAAGAGGACTCACAGGGCATTTCTCATCTCTTCTCATAAGATTGACATGTACCGGAGCTCTTTTATCTGCAGGCTCAAGCTCCTTTGGGCACTCAGACTTTCGAATGCTCTGCAACAACAAAAAGAACCAATCCAAACCGAAATAAGAAAACGGGTTAACATGGAAATGCAGTAGCCAAAATTAACAAAATCAACCAAATGAATTCATATTTTACATCGAGGAAAGATGCATTCTCTGGATCATCCAACTTCCTCAAAGGTCCATCATCTACGGTGAATCCGTTAGACCAGAAAATGATATTGTGAATCACAGGGTCAGGCTGTTGAAGAGCGGTTGGCACACTTTCTCCTGAAAGCAATCTCCCGGTTCCAGTGAAGCTTCTAGAACTTGAAGGACGCTCAAGAGGTCCTTCCACAGCTCCTAGTTGCCTTGCTTGATTGAATATCTCATCAACATCATCGTGTTTCGATTCTTTTGAAGGATCCTGAACAAGCATACCACTGAGAATACAAAACAAAAGATCCAATCAAGTTTCAACATTTTTACCAATCATACTAATACTCAATTGAACACAACACTGAGTTTAAACATAAGCCTAAGCTTAGAGCCTCTCTCTCTAGTAATCACTTATTACTAAACTCCCATAAAGCTCTGCAATCATCTACACTACACAAATCTAAGAAGTATAATCTTGATTAAACACTCAATTAGCTTAAAGCCTAAAACCATTATAGCTAAATCACCAAAAAAAGTGAAAAAATTTCATTAAAACACTCATTGGCTAAAACCATTACATAGTTGAATCAACAAAAAACATCCTTTGTAACAAAAAAATCTTTAATAATCTCATTCATATCTCATTCAGTGAATCCTCGGATTCAAAAACATAACATAGTTAAAGCAGATCATAATAAATCTAGTGAAATCAAATAAAACACTAGAAAATCTGAAATCTTGAAATAAAGGGTTTATAAAGCACTGACCTTTTCTCACCACCGGTGTAGTACTCCTGAGGTCCATCTGAATCACTGTCGGAATCAGGCCCTGATCTTCGGTTCAGATCGGAAAGCGTACGGATACCACCAGTCCGACCACTCGTTGGCTTGGACGGTTTCTTGTCCTTGGACGACATATCTCTGACTCTGATGCTTTTCGCTGCTTTGATCGGAAAAAAAAAAAACCGAATTTGAGAGAGAGAGAGAGTTAGGAATTAGGAAATCGAACTAACTATGATAATTACGCTAATAAGCTTTACGCGTAAACCAAGCGCGTAAACTCCACTTCCTGACTCGTACCTTTGTTTTAATTCATTAAGCGTTCGCTTGTGCGCGTGTGCTTAGCGAGAAAACAATTAGGATTAACTAATAATGATCTACTATATGTTACTAGTATCGTTTGGGATAATCATGTGATTGTTGTTTTTCCTTTTTTGTAACGTCAATTTAATTAATGATAATTTTCGCTATATAATGGAATCTGATTAGAACACCTTTGTATAATTGTATTATTTCCGAATAATTGTATTGAACAACTTTTGTAGACCCTTCAAAGTGAAAAAAAAGTTGCTTTTTAATCGAAAGTGGAACCACTTTAGTCCAATCAGTTTTTTAAAGTTGAAAGAATCAAACCAAACAACAAAACCCGTGTTCCACTGTCTGCCTCTGACTCTCTCTCTCTACCTAAATTACAAAACGATCACTCACACTTAATGGGTAAGTCGGAGAGGCTCCGTCGGAGCAAAACCTCGGTCGAATCATCGGCGGAGGATAATCCAACCGCCGGTGACTTGTCGGATAAAGATGGCTCCGATGATCCTTATAGCTCCGACTCAGAGACTGAGTCAAACTCGAGCTCCGATTCCGGGACCGAGACAAACCGTAGCTCTGACTCGACAACCTCGACGGGACTGTCGGCGATCATAAAGATCTTATCCCAATCGCTGCTTCGGACGGAAATAGCGGAGATGGAGATGATCAAGGCTCGTGAGGCAGCGAGGTGGGAAGCTGAAAAGAAAAGGTTGGAAATGGAAGTTGAGTTGACTCGGATGGTGATTCAGACTCATTTGCAGACGACGGCGTCGTTACTCGTCGGAGAAGAGAAGATTTCTCCAGCACAGAGGAAGAGAAAGAGATCAACAGTTGAAGAAGAACACGAGTGCTCCACCACAAGGTGACTTCATATTAATAAACTCAAAACCCCATTACACGTTAAAGTCCTCATTAGAGAAACATTAACTATAATCATAACATTAATGAATGCAGGGAAAAGAGTTTAGCTTTGTTGGGATTACTCCAACTTAACCTGATTTCCTGGAACTCATTGACCTGAAAAATTCAAAATGTCAAAGTCAAAGACTCAAAGGTCAACTCATTGTGTGTGTGTGTGTTGTATTACTCTTTACTCTTATGTGATGTGATTTATGAATCAAAATCCAATGTAAGATGTGTTCTTTAGTCCTTTCTTCGACTTCCAACGAATCGTTTATATTGAATTTTACAATAATCAGCCACTCAAAAGGTTTGGTTCTTCTATATCCCATCCATTAAGTTTCAGTGTCTGATGCAAAAGTTTGAGAAAGAAGAAGAATTGGGTCAAAATGTAAATGAATGATAAAAAGAAAAATACACTGGGCCGGAAAAGCCCATATTTAAACGACGTAGTTCCTCTCCAAAATAGAAATCGTATAAAATCCAAGATGCATGCATTCAATCCCCCACTCTCTGTCTCGCAATAGTCAATATTGCCATGGAGGAGAAGCATAACCCTAATTCCTATAAGAGGCTCAGACGAGATACAACCAATTCCTGGTCGGAGCTTCCTCTAGATCTCTTGAACTTAGTTTTCGAACGTCTCAGCTTTGCTGATTTCCAACGAGCTAAATCGGTATGCTCCTCTTGGTTCTCTGGTTCGACGACCGTGACAAAGAATCAGATCCCTTTGCTGCTTCTCTTCCCCGAAAACAACCACGACAACTCTTGCATGTTGTTCAATCCCGAGTAAAAGGAAAGACTTTACAAAACGCAAGATCTTGGTGTAGAATTTGCAAAGAGTAGTGTTTGTATTGCAACTTATGGAAGTTGGCTTCTACTGCAAGATTCAAAGTATAATCTATACATTTTGAATCTGTTCACCCGCGAGAGGATCAATCTTCCTCCTGTGGAGTCACAACTTGGCGTGGTAAAGGTTGAACGAACCATACATGATTGTTTTCGCGTTTCACACGATCACCACGAAAGCGAGTTCAAATGTATGGATATATACGTTCCCCTGTGTTTTGGATTGAAGAGAAATTTAAATATTATATAGTTCTGTGGGGACTTGGAGACTGGTGTGTGGTTTCTGCCACGAAAGGAGATACCTCGTGGAATCAAATCCCAAACACTTCAAATTGTTTAGATATCCTTTACAAGGATCACTGGCTTTACTTCCTAAACAAGAATGGTATTCTCAAAATCTTAGATTTTTGTGGAGGGATGGAAAACAAAACTTTCAATATCGTACGCATTTGTATAGATAGATTTAAATCACCAATGTTATTGGGTAAACTTGTAGTTGCTGAGACAAAACTTGTAGTCACAGTAACAGGAAATGTCCTCAAGGTTGAAAGAATGTTAAGACCTAGCTCTAGAATCTGGTCCTTCCGGGTCTACAAGGTTTATTTATCAGGCCGGTTCTTTAAGGAATATAAACGAGTTGATTCTTTGGGCGACGAGACAATGCTTTTGGATCAAGGGATCACTGTCCCCGCCAATGACATTGAGGGATTCAAAAGAAATTCCATCTATTTTAGTGGTGGTCATGAGAAGAACACAACTGATATATTTATCTTCAATCTCGAGACACAGAAGATGGAGCTACTGCACAAATTTGATTCTTCGTCCCTTCAACTCTCTAGAGCTCGATGGTTCTTATCAAGTTCCACTCACACATGATTGATCTTAGCTATGGTTTCTTCTTCAAAATGTAGTTTTCTTTTTTGGGTTTTAATCAATATACGTTGTTTTACACTAAACTCAAAGACCATTTTATTCCTGCATATTTAGTTTGAAACAAAACATGAACAGAACTCACCAAATTCACGTGTATCTCTATGCATCATCCTTTTTTGGTAGATTTTTTTTTCACAACTCAAGCAATATAGGGTTTTAGATTAGTGAAGACTAACAAGAACCAGAGGACCTCAATGAGGATGCACAAATCTAGCTACCTCGAGTGAATGGCTCTCCACATTCTTGGCAAGTACGTGTACTTGATGTTTCTTCCTTGACTTCATAAGCTAAAGATCACTACCTAAGGTATTACTATACGATCCCCTGTGATTTGGATTCACGAGAAAACCAAAGATTTTGTAGTTCTTTGGGGACTTGGAAGTGGTGTGTGAGTGTGTCCTTTATTCCAAGAAGAAGAAGGAACAAAACATTGTGTTTGACTTATAAGTGTTTGTTTTTGTTATATGACATTGTTTCTTATATCTCTAAACTTTTTATTATAATTTGAGGCTGAACATATATATCTATAAAACTATGGAGCCACTTACAAATCTTCAGTCAGATCTTAAGGAATGGTTTGTGTTCTTCTTTAATTACATGACAAACGTAACAAGATAACAATTTTGAATGTCATTTTTCAACATTTTTAGGTAACTATATCAAAATAATATCATCCAATTTTTGTAATATCATCCAGTTTTTATAAATATTAAAATATAAATACTTTACAGACAAAAAAAAAACATATAAACCCAATTAAAGAAAAAAAAAGAGAGAAAAACACATAACTTGTGTAGGAATATATATATATATATAAGAGTATAAGACATAACTTGTGTGGCAAAACAAAACATTCAATCGTCTCTATTTATAAAATTTCTCTTTCAAAATTCTCATATACCTCTCATACGAGATATAGGACCCAAGTCCTGGTCAGAGCTTCCTCTAGATCTCTTGATTTCAGTGTTTGAACGCCTCGACTTTCCTTATTTCAAACGAGCTAAATCCGTATGCTCCTTTTGGCACTATGCTTCTAGACAATCCGTGCCCAAAAAACATGATCAGATCCCATGGCTGATTCTCTTCCCGAAAGACAGCAAGACCAATTCATGCACGTTGGTCAATCCCCATGAAAGAGACAAACTTTACAAAACGAAAGATCTTAATGTTGAATTTGCAAAGAGTGTTTGTAAAGCAACCTATGGAAGTTGGTTCCTTATGCAAGATCCAAGGTATAATCTCTATATATATTTTGAATCTATTCACCCACGAGAGGATCAATCTACCTCATGTGGAGTCACAACTTGGAATGACACAGATCGAGCGAACCATAGATGATCGGTTTCACGTTTCACTCGATGACACTGGTAAGACGTACGTACTACAGAGGTATAAGGTATTGATATGCCGTATGCGATCCCCTGTGTTTTGGATCGACGAGAAAACCAAAGATTACGTAGTTATATGCATGGGGACTTGGAAGATGGTGTGTGTGGTTTATTCCAAGAAAGGACATAAATGTTGGAATCAAATTCTAGAACTTCTAGATATATTGTCATCAAATGGTTTACAAGGATCACAAGCTTTATTTCTCTAGCCTCAAATATTATTCATATTTCAGAATCCTTGATTTCTCTAGAGAGATTCCGCAACAAATTTTTCAAAATCATGTCATTATGCATGGACTTGTATTAAGGTCTACTCGTGCTCAACGAGATGGTCCCTATAGCACTATTGATACAAAACTTGTAGTCACAGTAACTGGAGATGTCCTCATGGTTAACAGAATATGGAAGCGTAAAGCTTTAGAATCACTACAAGAAAATGGGTTTATTGTGACCAATTTTTGTGTNAAAATAGTTTGTCACAATATTGTAACGATTTATTAACTAATTTATGA
>OVAQ01000691.1:0-29491 GCA_900406345.1 Erysimum cheiri
AACTCCTAATGCGGATGAAAAGTGTCCAAGGATGTGCAGAACACAGTTCAAGGCCATCAGTATGACATGATGGCCTCTGGAGAAAATATATGCAGCACTTGATACAACTACGGTTAGTTATCCTTCAGTTATACTAATGTCAGTTATAGCAGTTATATTTTGTTGAATTTGGTAAATTTTGTAGTATAATGAGTCTGTTTATTTCATTGTTTAAATAGGAGATTACTAGTCTCATGACAGCTGTTGGTGAAGAAATACCTTTTCTCGAAGGACTCATGGAGGAAGGCGAGGAAGATGATACCTATGATACAGTTGTTGCTACTTGGATGAGACGTCTTGAAAGAGGATTGACTGTATATTTTGAAGAATTGTACCAACAAGATGTGGCTTCCCGGGTAGAGCAACACCATGAGGATGTGGAGGAAGATGATGAACAACCGAGAGTAGACACAATTGAATTGGTTGATCTTATGAAGGACTTGAAGGAGGATGTGAAAAAACAGATGGAGAACATGAAAGAGGAAATGCAAACACAAATGGATGCCGTGAAAGAGGAGATGCAAACACAGGTGGAAACCTTGCAAAAACAGGTGCATGACTTGCAAAACAATTGGATAACCGAAGAGAGATGTCAAAGGTAATAATTTGCGATATGCATATATGTTTAAGACTAAGTGATAATCTAATTATAAGTTATTTCGTCGCAGGACCCACCAACAGAGATTGCGAGCAGTTCCCACGATGCAGAAGGCAGTAAGAAGAAGAGGAAGAAGAGGGATGGCAAGACTACCAAGTCTCGGAAGTCACAGAAGAAAAATCAAGATTAAGTTAAACTACTTTATGTTTATGGGCTTTGTAGTAGTTATAATTGTGTTTGGGATTTTAATTTAAACTTGGTGTTCCTTGTGTGATTTTGTAATCACGACTAACTTGGTGTTTATTTTGTGATTTTGGTATCACTAGTAAAACTAGTATGACTAGTAAAACTCTGTGTTGACTACTAGTATCACTAGTAAAACTCAGTGTTGAACTTCTACTATCACTAGTAAAACTAGTATGACTAGTAAAACTCAGTGTTGCACTTCTAGTATCACTAGTAAAACTAAGTAAAACTAGTATGACTAGTAAAACTCAGTGTTGCACACTACTAGTATCACTAGTAAAACTAGTATGACGAGTAAAACTCAGTGTTGCACTTCTAGTAAAACTAGTATGACTAGTAAAAGTCAGTGTTGCTTTTTTCTTGTTTTTTTGTACTCAGGAATACTAGTAGATTTCAACGAAACGATGAGATGCATACATAATACGTCCATAAATCAATCAAAGCAAAAGCAACAAGAAATCCTTCAAAGATAAAACAACAACACAGTCTGCATCATACATAAAACAAAGAGGAAATCCCGAGGAAATCAATCAAAGCAAACATGTTCCATGGTTCGAACTCGATGCTCGAAAGAAGCAACTTCCTCCTTCAATTTAGCAATCTCTTCTTTAGTCTTCACTTGTATCTGGTCAACTTCATCTTTCATTTTAGCAATCTGCTCATCCTTATCTTGTAGCTGCTCCTTCAATTGCGAGATTTGACAACTATGTGATGAGAATTCTCGCATACGCTCAACATGCGTATCAACAATCTCTCGTAAGGTCTGGGTCTCTTCTTCAATTGCATGTCCCCAGTATTTGCGCCTGTGTAACCCATCATTCTACACAATTTTGGGTTTAAGGTAATGAAAGATTCGAGTTTGGTTATAAGGTAATGAAAACCCTAATAGATTCGATTTTGGGTTTTACCTCGTATTTCACGCAAGTGAAGTATCTCTTGTTCTCAGTCTCCGTAGGGCATTTCTCCTCGACGATCCGTTCACCGCAGGGACATTCTTTAGGCACTCTCCAGTCGGAATCAACAACCGCGATTCTCCAGTCGTGAAGCTTCCTCAATCTATCCATTTCAGCATAGTATGGGTCGCCGCCGGAGTCGGAATCAGAAGATGACATGCTTTGAGTGTTTGAGATCCGGAAGAGAGAGAGAGAGAATGAGAGAGAAGTTGATAGAGAGAGCAGAGAAAGAATGGAGAATTAAAGAAGAAAAGGGGAAAATATTTTGAATTTCAACTTCACCGAGTATAGACTAAAAGGTAACTCTGTTTACTGCATCAAATTGTGGGGAAGTTGTTGTATTTTTGGTGAATGCGTAGTGTACTAGGAGGGGCCGGGTGTCAATTGACTAAATCTTAAATATTTAGTACAAGAATTTTAAACTAGTGTAATTTTTGATTAAGTGATTTAAGTTGTCCCTATCCACAAAAATAAAATAACCGCATCAAATTTTAATTTAAGTGCAACCTAATAAATATTCATATATTATAACTATTTATTCATTAAAACTCATCACAAATAAATATATAAATAAATTTAGAATAAAAAATACATTTATTTTTAAGTGATTACTAGTTTTTTTTTTAAATTGAAAAATATATACTTAATACCATGAAAAACAAAACCACGATAAAAAAAACAATTATAAAACATGAGTAAGCACATAGTACATTTTTTGTATACAAAACTATTTTGACCCTTATAAATAAATTTCCACTCTCGATTTAAAAAATCAACTCACTTCATAATACAAAACTAGATAGTGACCCGCGGTACACCGCGGGGTTATGTCTGCTTATTTTTTGCGAATATTTTTGAATGTTAATTTATTAGATATTATCTGATTGGGTTGATTATTTGTTGTGTGATTCAAATAATAAAATATTAATTTAGTTTATAGTAGATGTTTTGGGAATTTCATATATTAGGTTGTGTGTTGTGTGACCTAGTTATAGAAATGTCTAGATAGTGATTCGGGGTGCACTGCAAGGCAATTTATGCTTCACTTTTGATAAGATGAGAATGATTAGTTTATTGGATATCAAGTAATTGAGTTGATAATATATTACATTGTTCAAATATTAGAACGTTATGTTAATAAATTGTTTTAGGGATTATATATAATTTGTTTTGTGTTGGACCTATCTCTATAGAAATAATATAAATATGTAATAATTTTATAACATTTGTTGAAATATGTATAATATTAATGAAAACATGAATTATTGTGTGTTTTTATAAAAAGTAAAATATTTTATTTTTGTGGTCAGCAGGAAGTATAATTACTTAATTTTTGTGATTGTTTGTGTATTACATTTTATTTGATATCATGAAGTTGAGTTCCTAATATATAATCAAGTTAATATTAGGATTTAACATTATTAAATGCTCATTATTTTATGAATTTATTTTTTCTGTTATATATACAGATGTGGTTTTGGTACAATCTCCATACTATATATAAAATTAATATAGTGGTGTGTATTTATATGAACAGTATATTATATATTAAAAACCTATCAAGATTTAAAATGATGAAACATATACATTAACAAATATTTATATATATATAGTTACTCATATTTTCTCAACCACAATAACATCCAGATCTCTTGCTTATTCAATTAGTCTATAGAGTGTCATAATTTTTAGCACTTTATTTCATTCGCATAAAAGAAAAACATAAAACGGATACAACATTCTTTACTTCATCCATCAAAGAAACAACACCCACAACTGTTGGATTTCTCACTTTCACTCTTAGGTTTGAACTCTTTATCTCTTTGTGCTTGTTTCAAACCCTCACATCTCTCTCTCACTTTGTTTTGGAGACTTAGAGAGATGTACACTTAATGTTACATTGTTACTTGCTGAGATCTCTTGGAGTTTAGGTTCAGCCTCAACCTCTTTTGTGTCTTAAAACCTTTTTCTCCTTGATCTCTCTTGTATCTTCTCATACAACGTTACAACACAATTATAGTACTTATCTTAATCTTAACCTACGTACTCATACTTGTCTCATTTTAACAACACAGAACAAACCCACTTCTAATTGGGCTTTACTACAATAATGGCCCATGGCCCTTTTCCTTCTTATTTCACTTCTGTGACTCTTTTTCACGAAGATGACGTCTTCGTCTTCTTCTTCGCTTGTTCTCTGATCTTCATCTTCTTCTTACTAATTCATTTGTTTATCTTTTGCAGGATTAAGCAATTAATCAACTTCCAACAAAAACGACAACGTAGCTTTACTCAACAAAAATCTCCTGAACATCCTTCTTTGCCTTCTCCGTCCTAGGAAGTAGCTAGGAATCACGACATTGAGCACACCATTCTTGAGCTCAGCTTTGATTTCCTCAGTCTTAGTATCATCGGGAAACAGCAAGCTCGTGTTGTAGAAACCATAACTCTTCGAAGACCAACACTCGTCTTCTTCAGGTGAACCTTTTTCTTCCTCCGCTTTTGTTCTCCTTTAATCGTCAAGATTCCATCATCTATCGTGATCTTCAAGTCATCTTTGGTTAAACCTGAAACCTCGNACAGTCGTCTTGCTCTTTCACTTGACCCATCAGTTGAGATGGTCTAATATTGAAGTTGTCGAAAATCCTGTTCAAGTTCTCTGTTGCTTGCATCAGAGCGGTTCCAAGACTTGGTGGAAAGAACTCTGTTTATTTACAAAAAAAAAGAGAGAGGTTACAAAATTGGTTAATTAGATTCATATGATTTAATGCAACAAAAATGTAACATAATCCAAAATTTTGTTGATGTGGTACTTATCTGAATCGTTTTAATGAATGATAAAGCAGACATACCTTCAGAGCCAACTCCAAAACTTTCACTATAGAGTTGATGCTTGAGATCTTCTTCTCATGGATAAGAATGAGAGGATCGTATAGTTCCTACATAAATTGAATCCCAATTCAGTAACTTCTATAACTGATTTGACACATCAGGAAACTTGATTGAGCAGGGAATAAACAACTTACACATTATTTGGGTTTTTGATTCGTGGTAAACTATGGTGATGTATAACCTTGTCTAATTTCATCTCCTCTACAACTTCCAACTCGTTAAGCAATGTCTTTCCATCCTGCAATGCATTTTACTGGCATAAGAGTTATGGTTTGACCAATATATAAGGAAGTAGCAACATAAGCATCATCGGCTATTCACAAAACTTTCAATATATAAGGAAGTAGCAACCACACAATTATCTCTCTAGCTCTTTCTCTCAATAACTCTNTACACCTTCTTTGCCAACCTTCTCCATTGTCTTTACAATCATTTTGCCAATTTCCCTCTCTCCATTTGCAGAAATGGTTCTAACCTGTGCAATCTTTTTGGATATGCTGATCATCCTAGCCCTGCTTTTAAGGTTTGTTACCACAATATCAACATGCCATGAAAATACCTCGTCTCAAGTCCATTGCGTTCATCCTTGCGACAACTGATTTGCAACCTTCGGTGAATAGCCCGGATGAGGACAGTAGCACAAGTAGTACCTGCAGCACAAGTTAGGCAAGTGTTAGTAAATACTCTTGCAAAGCTTCTTTGTCTCTGGTTTCTGCTCAGAGTTTGAGTTAATTCTCCTACCAAAGAAGGATTGGAATAACCATATTTTGTTGCATTGATTTTTTTTTTTGCTTAATTTTTTCTTTCAATAGAAGTAATATTATGCTTATCAATGTAATTCCACATCAACAGGTTGTCAAAAAAAAAAAAAAAAATCCACATCAACCTGAAACTTATCCAAAACCTACCGAAACCAACTCGAATTAGAATTTATAAACCTTCAAAACTATATAAGATACTACAAAAAAGCTCTAAAACCAGAATATGAAATTCAGTTAAGTCGATATGAGATCACTTTAGTCAAATCGAAGAAAAACCCCTAATCAATGATCTCGAACTCCATTGAGCTCAAATTTGCGTTTGAAAAGAAGTAGGTAGAAGTTGAATTCCGAAAAAAAGAGGTTTAGAAGTTGAAATCAGATAATCTATTATCATAATCTGATGTAAGCTTCATACCTTGAAAGTGAGAGAGAGATCGAGTGAACCAATTTATCTTACCAATTTTTTTATTATCGAGAGAGAGGTTGAACACTCCTCATATCCCTTCATCTCTTTCTTCAACGTCCTAATCTTTCTATCGAAGATCTCCTTTGTCTTCTTATGTTCCTCTGTCTCCTCATCTTCAAGTATCTTCTTCTAGCGCTCATGTTAAAGTTTTCTCATTGGAGGTGGGCTGCAAAACCAATTCTCATCACTGGATCTGACATGACGATTGTTCAGGCCGGCTATCTCCTAATCCTAAAGAAACATTCTCTAGCTTCTTTGCTAATTCATCAAAGTCTTCAACTTCCACCACATCTAGCTCATCTGTAATCTCAGTTTTGTATTGAAGCACAAGATTATTAACATAAAATGTAATTCATTTAACCAAACGAAATTAAAACTTACCAGAAACCACCATGTGTTTCTTTGTAATTGATTGCACATTTAAAGGTTTCACGGACGATCTATTGAAGAATCAAACAACAAACTGAATTAGTTTCAATATTAATCGCTATATGTATAAAAAAAATCGAATTTGAACGAAGTTATCAAGCAATTACTCCAAATTAACACCAAAACACAATGACTCATTAACTCAATTCGAAGCTCTATCCAAAAGAACTTCAGGGGTTTTATTCATAATATCCTGCATATCTTCTTATTTTACCGTAATCTCTTTCAATTTCATCGGTAAAATCTCTAATGGCCAAGCCGATGCTATGGCTATGGCGAAGGAAGCGCTGAGTCGCTTGTACATGAACCCTATTTGATTAAATGGAAATCGTTAGTTGCAAAAAAACAAAAAAAAACACAATGAAAGCGAGAGCTTGAGATCGCAGGAGAAGATGAAATTTTTTCGATCGAATATCTCCTTGTCTTCTTGTGTTCCTCTGTCTCCTCGGCTTCAAGTCTCTTTGATAGAGATATAGTATATTCTCATTGGAGGTGGGCTGCAAAACCAATTCTCATCGGCCACCTAAAAGAAATAGTCATCGTCTTCCTTTTAGTCTTCTGTGATGGGTATATGTGATTGTACAAAATTGTATAATAATGCTTGTAATGACTTCTCTAGTGAAACGAAATCTAACACGTTCAAAATGTTGTAATATTGCTCAAATAATAGTGTAGGGATTCACGCAGCACAAACGCCGATAATAAACATTTAAAAGGCTTCTGCAGTTTACAATTTTCTACGTGCAACGTGGGAGAGACACCTCAATTTTTTAAATATGATTAAGTTAAGAACAAAAGACTATGAGATTTTTACTTAATTATATAATACAGTATTAACTTCAAATCTCATTATCAAATGGAATCAGAACTCAATGATAATAATTGACCATGTAATTAACCAATTTGATATTTCAAGTTTTGATTGAGAAAATCTCAACTATTAGCATTTAGCACAAATCTACTGTATATATAAACATTTACTATTAAAACCGCAACGCACTATGCGATTCCCTATATCCGAAAGCCTTTTTTTTTTCTTTTTGGGTATGGAATTCTTACTAAATTAAATATTATCTTTGTTCATCAAAGCTTTCTAACCAAATATTGTAGTATTGTTGTCAATACAGATCAAGTCGACAGTACATGAGGGTCCAAACCAAAAACACTAAAATAACTTATTCTTGATGAGGGACTTTAGGTTTTGCAACCAACCTAATAATGGTTGATAATCCGCAATATTTTTTTAGTGCAGCAAAATGAAAATTAGGATAAAAATGGGTTTACAAGATACGCCCCAAACCATTGAATCCTCTTATTTGTTTTGACAACTTCCGAACCAAAAAAACCCTTAATAGAGATTGATGGTGTTCTAGAGTGTTGCAATACATTCGATCTCGATCTTGGCGTTTAGAGGCAAAGCTGCCACTTGATATGTCGATCGTGCTGGAGAAGGAGCTGGGAAGTCTGCAACAGAAAGAAAAAGAAAAAAAAACAAGTTCATAATGTTTCATGCCAACTATTCACGACTCCACAAGTAATTAAGCATCTCGAACAAAGAAGTATTACTAACAATCTTATTAAAGAACTCACATTTGGCGTATATCTCATTCACTTTCTTGAAGTCACCTAAATCAGCCAGCCTGTGAGAGGAAACCAAAAGAGATCGTGTTTGTTTTTCAGATTCAGAATTCCTATGAATAATGATCCTATTGAAACAAAAACAAAGATCTTACATGATTGTTGTCTTCACCACCGAGGAATAATCAGCACCACTAGCTTTCAATATCTCCCCCATGTTCTTGAGTACCTTCGATATTCCAAAAGATAATAGAAACAAGCATACAAAATCAGGAAGGAAAAACAGAGCAACTCAACCTTGCTACAACTACACCGGAAGAAGTTAATTCGAAGACTAATACCAAATCAAGAAATTCAAAAGCAAAACTCAAAAGTATTCAAGACTTTAGTTGTGTTGTAAATAAATAAACTCAGCTTGAACAAGGCACAATAGTTGTTATCTCTCCCTACATCTTCACCAACATTTCTCAAACAACATTCAAGACAGCCTAAATCTCCTTTAGGACCTTTACTTTGGATAAAATCATCCAAACATAACAAAGATGCAAGTGGCAAGTACTGTAGACAAAACTAATCTTTATAAAGACCATAATGACATTTCAAAAGCTACTTCACCTGCTCAGTCTGATCTTCAACGCTTTCCGAAACAAACTTTCCAGTCTACACACAACAACAAAACAAAAGATGAATCTTGCAATCTTTAGAACCGCAGAGACGAAAAAAAACAAAAAATGGTGATGTAACATTTTTATATCTTATATACGGACCTCAGGTATAAGTCCAAGAACACCTGAAAGGAAAACAAGATTATTGGCTTTAATAGCCTGAGAATAAGGTCCTAAAGCAGCTGGTGCTTTCTCAGTAGCCACAACTTCCTTCTTACCTGCACACACACACAAACATCAAGTAAAAACCCTATTCTCAAACATTAGATTATTCAATACGGAAGATGAAAAGAACTAAGACCCAATACTAACAAACAAATACATTGAAGATTATTGAAATCAATTTCAACTTTTTAACCCGGACATTCATAAAAATCACATCTTTACGAAGAAGCCAAAATTAGGAAAACAAAAAAAATCCCAAATCAGAGAGAAGAGAAATGAAATGGTTACCAGAAGAAGCAGAGACAGAGAGGGAAGCGAAAGGAGGAGATCTAGAAGAAGACATTCTGAAGAGAGAAACACCAGCGATTGTTGCGCAGCCAACACCAGCAGCGACCAATGGGCCACGAGTTGAGCGAAGTGCGGTTGAGAGGTCGAGTGTTGGAGAGTTTATGGATCTGAAAACGGACCAAGTCATCTCACTCTCTCCGGTGCCGGCAAGAAGTACAAAAGGACCACGAGACTAAGAGAGAGAGAGAGAGAGAAGGGTAGGTGAAGAAGAAGACTGAGTTCGATGCGATTTGATTTTAAGCAGATGATTCTCGTGTTTTTTTATGTTCTCTCTTTTTCCAAAACGTTTTTTTGTATTTCCGAATTTACCCTTAGTTAGGTACATATATTACTGAGAAATTGGATTTTAGAGTTTGGACCCATTGGGTCATGAGGTCCATGGCTTTACGAAGTTTATCCACAATACTGTATGTTATTTTTATTCATTGCTTAAGTTATTTTTACAAAAATTATGGAGATGGGACTATGTAGAAGTAGTGTGTTATGAAAGATGGTCTCTACAAATGGGGCAAGTCTCTTGCCTAAGCAACCACTCATCTATGCAATTCATATGAAATGTGTGGCCACATCTCTCTAGCTTTCTTCCAACTTCCCCTTCTTCCCAATCCTACACATCAAAATATAAAATATGAAGACTAGAGATATAGGATGATAAAAAAAAATGAAAGTAATCAGATTACTAGATTATTTTAATTGCAATTTTCATCACCTGTAAGCAAATCGAACAACTTGATTTGGTTTGATAATCTGAACAATGGTAAAACATCGGGATGTTCTTAATTGAACTCTTCGATAATCCTTTTGTTTCTTGGTTGAACTCGTACATGTCTGATATTTCCATGTAATTTGTGTCCAATGCTATTATCTGCATTTTTTTGTTTTCTTTGATTTAAATAACTAAATTATATTTATATAAAAATAATTTATGGAATTTGTGGTAGTTCAAAGAGTTCAACAAATGAATGGTTTTGATTTTACATTAGAAAATGTTGTGTTCATGTAATTTTAAAATATGTGGTTGAAAGAAGATCACAAAAAGAATGGACAGTACTTACCTGCCATTGATATGCTTTGAGAACAAACGGTCTAACCAATCCCATGATGGCTTTCCCATTCACTACTCTCCTCAGTAAAGCCACCTGCCAATCTTATCATACTTTGTCACCAAACTATTGTAATTACCAAACTATTGTTACCATAACATCATATTAACAGAAAACTAATTACTAGAATACCATCATTCTTAGTTTTTTTTAATCACAAAACCACTCCCACTTTCTAACTAAAAGCACATGGTTGATTAGTGCTTTAATTTTTAGATTCTTTGTTCTATGTAGAGTCACAATCACCTTAGACAAAGGTTGATCACCATGTAGCACCGGTCCAAAGAGTTGGACCGCGGTGATAACTCCAGCCACGACTCCTAGCAAACCGCCTTGAAAAAATCCGATGTCAGTGGTGTGACCTTCGATGGCTCCTACAACGGCGGCTACCACAATACTAGCTACATCCAAAACTAATGACAATTAGTGATCTTCTAAAATTGTTATACATAAGATTTGGATGAAAATAAAGCAATGTTGTAAAAAATTGTTGACAAAAAAAATCTTTTGTTAAAGAATGAGAATTTAAGGGTAGAGATCATCCATCATAAATGAGATCAGTTATTGAATGCAATTAAGGTAGGCATAAATACAAAGTGGGTGAGGCCATATCACACATATTTTTAGACCCCACCATCTTATATAATTATGAATAAGCTTTAGTACATTCTATATTTTATTTTTTTGGTGGGATACATTCTATATTTTATTAAACTGAAATCTTAGTGAATCAAATTTCGAATAGGTCGCCTTCCCTGCCTACACAACAAGCCGTTTAGGTTAAAAAAAGCTAACAAAATGGGAACAGATCGATACCGACATCAGAAAACTTTGCTTGACACATCGCTCTAGGAATCTTGAGAAGACGAAGATTCAAGAACTTTCTCTCATTAATTTTTTAATTCTTTTATCACACACTCAGATATACTATCTAATATGTATGAGTATAAAACATATAATGATATAAAAGAAGTAAGTACTGTACGTGTCAATTAATATATGTTCGTTCATAAGTACATATATACAACACCTACGAAATTGTGTCTCACGTTTCATCTTTAAAGAAGTTGGATTAGCAGACATCTATAGAATCAAAAATGGAGCAAACAGCCTAAAAATGATTAGCAATAGCAAATGAAGATAACTTGTAAATTTACCGGAAGCAAGAATGAAGATGAATGAACCCAACAAAGCTCGCTTTAGCGTTCTTGACATTATGAAGATCACGACTAGAATCCAAAAAGAAACAGCGTCTGTGAATTTCAGAAGAATCATCTTAGCAATGCCCATGGAGAACATATGGAATATATACTAATAGATTTTATATTTATGGGATATTTTGTATTTGCGTTTTTATGGGGTACGTGACAGCTTGAATTGGAGAGTGGTATGGAGTGTGAGAAAAAAGAAGAATTTATAAAGAAAAAAGATACTAGAAAGGAGGAGTTGCATTTAAGAAGCTGAACTACCCATACCCCTAATCTACATTGCATTGAGCGATTCTATTGGCGCATGCATGAACTTGCGCCCACAGAAGAATCTAAATGTTTAATTTATAACATAAAAAAAAGCAAGAAAATTGAATGGAGAAATTAATGCAGTTTTGAAATATGAATGGGAAGGCATGGGATAAGCTTGAGATTGAAATGAATCCAATTTAAATTCCACTATGATCTATTGATCTGAATGAGTTGTTTATTGCCCATTTACCACTACTATAGTAGTTTAGTCATTAGTGGTAGCTAGCTGTCCTAATTTTTACAAACTTTCAATCTTAGGTGTGAGACTATGTAGCAAAAAGAAGTTCTGATTAATCAATGTTTTAAGAAACTGACCGTGTTTATCAATGAGTTTGGATAGACTAATTTTTACTACATTAATTTGCAGGTTAGCTCTCCTAGATTTATGGTTCATATAGGCTAAGCCACTAAAAGTTTATAACTCAGGCTTATGTAGTAAGAAGACTAGCTAATTGAGTTTCAAGATAGGCTTAAACTTTTTTCTCCTAATGATGACAAATATGAAGAAAGAAATTACTATAGCGATTAGCGACATAACCAAAACTTTTCGGGATAGACTAGTAATCCACTGACTTGAAAATCATAAAAAAGAGTATGTGTACGTTTTGACAAAAAAAAAAAAAAAAAAAAAAAAAAAAAAAAGTTGGTNGTACGTAATATTATTTGTTTAGTATGATTTTTTTTTTTTTAATAAAATCAAGTTTCCTTTTATCCGTTGAGATTTTTGTGGATAAACTGAAAATAATTGGCTACGTGATATCCGTCTATGGACTGCGAAATTTGAAGAAGTTCTTTTCCAGTGGACTCCAAGAGAAAATAATGCTCCTGCAGACTATTTAGCTAAGAAAGTGATTCCAAATAATGCTCGGTTTCATTTCTATTCTTTTGTTCCTTTGCAACTCTCAAATTTGTTACACTCTGACTTTGTTTCCTCATCTTAATATATAATATGGTTGACAAAAAAAAAAACTGAAAATAATGGAAGAAAACATTTTCTTAAAAAAAAAAAAAAACTGTATAGCATTAATCAATACTAAAACGGAACATATATAAGGAAAATCTGAAAAATTAAAAATCCTAAAACTGTTAACAATATATTTACATAATCCATATTTTGACAAGTCTACTAAATCACTTAATTTGAACAAGCCATTACCTTTATGGATATATTTTCAGCCAAGATAATAATAATGTGAATTGTCCCACCAAAAAAAATAATAATGTGAAATTTAAAATGGTATATAAACAAGTAGAACTGGTCATCAGTCCATTACGTACCCTAAGTGCCCAAAATCATCCTACCACTATGATTTTTATGAAATCAGTCAATAAAAACGAGTCAACTAATCTGTTTAAGCAATTCGTCAATACATTATAATTATTCAAATGTAACGTAAAAGCCAATTACACTAAAAAGATAGTAAAAGCCAAAAAAAAAAGGTCTCTGACCATCCGATTAACGTCTAACAAACTTTTGAATGTTGATAATTTCAACAAAACAAAAAAAGATACATTTTAATTATAATCGTCTTTTGTAAAAATGCGTGCATTTGAAATACTTAAATTGATAATAAAACCCAACTAAAAAACACTATTGTCGTGTAACTTGTGTGTACGTATTATGTCGACAAGAAGTCAAAGATGTCACACACTGCAGAACACAAAACACACTAACACAGCTTCAAACTAACCTTCAAGGCTTCAAAACCTTACTGTAAGCAAAAGTGTCAGATCAAAACATTTTCTTGTAAGCTGCTCAAATTAGCTCAACATGTTACATATATTCTTCAGACAAAATATATATAAGCCAAAAAATAGAACAAACCTTTGTCATCGTTTTTATCTGACCAGGAACAATTCAAAGATAAAAGAAACAAAATTAAACAAATAAAAAAGAGTCTATGGAAGTATGAGTTTGACTCGGTTTTGTTTTTGATAAAAAGTCGTACTTTTCAACATCGATAAAAGCCGTCCTCTTATAAGGAACCCACCACCACTCGAACCTTGTTCATCTTCATCTAAATTTCATCATTTCATTCATGCTTCTCATGTTATACATTCTGCAATTTTTCAACTCTTTGTTATTTTATCAAATCCATCTGGCGAACATTATTTCGCTTGATGCAATTAAGGTATATTATCTGATGAGGTGATGCTTCCACGTCTTTATATTATAATACTCCTCCCAATTAAATAAAAATCCTAACTTTCAATTTCTTTTTAATTTCTCTCTTCTCTTCGTTGATTATCTTCAACAAAAGTTACCATTTTTCCTCTCTGGGTCGTCGGAATTTGAGCTAGTGTAGATAAAGTTCCGATCTTTCTTCTCTGGGTCGGTCGGAACTTGAGCTTAAAATCATGGGGAATTGTTTTGCCAAGAACCATGGATTGATGAAGCTGCAGCAAAATGGGAATACCAATAGATCAGTTGAAGTAGGAGTGACCCATCAAGATCCACCGTCGTATACTCCACAGGCGAGAAGCACGCAGCAGCAGCCGGAGAAACCAGGTTCCGGGAATAGTCAACCACCACCGTGGAGAACGGCGACAGCAACACCAGGACCAAGCCCCAAGACCACAAAGAGCAATTCTATATTAGAGAACGCTTTCGAAGATGTGAAGCTCTTCTACACATTGGGTAAAGAGCTAGGTCGAGGGCAATTTGGGGTAACGTATCTGTGCACAGAGAATTCGACGGGGAAGAAGTACGCTTGCAAATCGATCTCGAAGAAGAAGCTGGTGACCAAAGCTGATAAGGATGATATGAGGAGAGAGATTCAGATAATGCAGCATTTGAGTGGCCAGCCTAATATTGTGGAGTTTAAAGGAGCTTATGAGGATGAGAAAGCTGTGAATCTGGTGATGGAGCTTTGTGCTGGTGGTGAATTGTTTGATAGAATCATAGCTAAGGGTCATTACAGTGAGAGAGCAGCTGCTTCCATCTGTAGACAGATTGTCAATGTTGTCAAGATTTGTCATTTCATGGGTGTCTTGCATAGAGACTTGAAGCCTGAGAATTTCTTGCTTTCTAGCAAAGATGAGAAGGCTTTGATCAAGGCTACTGATTTCGGATTGTCTGTCTTCATCGAAGAGGGTAATTTTTTTTTTTTTTCTTTCCTGATTTTTCGGTTTATTGGTTGAGTTGTCTTATCATCATCATTATCATCATATGGGGTTTTAGTACATTGATGAAACTGATTGTCTCTAGGACATAGATACGTCATGGATTAATGGGTTTTGTTATATGGCTTGTGTCTCTTGGTTTTGTGAATTGCATTCAGATCAGACCTTTCTTGGATCTCCGGGCTAGGGTTTATAAAGGCAACATGAATTGATGAACCGCACTTCCATTTTGTTGGGATGATTCTCTGATAAAGTTTGATGTTTCTTATTGTTCATCATTTGGTTGTTTCTTCTTCTTTACAGGAAAAGTATATAGAGATATCGTTGGGAGTGCATACTATGTTGCTCCTGAAGTCTTACGTCGCAGATATGGCAAAGAAGTTGATATCTGGAGTGCTGGAATCATCTTATACATTCTACTCAGCGGTGTGCCTCCGTTTTGGGCTGGTAACACGATATTCTCTCTTACTTTATTGCTCTCCCTTTTTGATTGTGTAGAAAATCTGACAGATAAACATGGTTGCTGCTTTTATTTATTTGGATATGCAGAAACTGAGAAGGGGATATTTGATGCTATATTGGAAGGCCATATCGACTTTGAGAGCCAACCATGGCCGTCAATCTCCAGCAGTGCCAAAGATTTGGTACGTAGAATGTTGACTGCGGATCCAAAAAGGCGGATTTCTGCTGCTGATGTTCTTCGTAAGTTATCCGCATACCTTTTAAAGACATTTACAGAGCCACAACACAACGTGAGGTTTTTCTGTTCCTTTTTGATCCTGAGACTTGCTCTATTCTTTTGTGTAGAGCATCCATGGCTCAGAGAAGGTGGAGAAGCATCAGACAAGCCAATTGACAGTGCTGTTCTCTCAAGGATGAAACAATTCAGAGCAATGAATAAGCTAAAGAAACTTGCTTTAAAGGTGAAGTTGTGTTTCTGTGGTACAATTTGGTGGTCCTTTTTTTTCTTTATACTCATGATGAGATTTTAATAGGTCATAGCGGAGAATATTGACACGGAAGAAATTCAAGGATTGAAGGCAATGTTTGCTAACATAGACACAGACAACAGTGGCACAATCACATATGAAGAACTGAAAGAAGGATTAGCCAAACTGGGATCTAAACTCACAGAGGCAGAAGTAAAGCAGCTCATGGATGCTGTAAGTTGGTCAAAAACTACTTTTTCCCCATTCCGTTCCTGTACATTAATAACTCGGATTCCCGGGTTTGTAATTAGGCTGATGTTGATGGGAATGGGTCAATCGACTACATCGAATTTATCACTGCAACAATGCATAGACACAGGCTTGAAAGTAATGAGAATCTTTACAAAGCATTCCAACATTTTGACAAAGACAGCAGCGGGTAAGTAACCTGTTTCTTCTCGGTTTTTGTTATTCTTCTCCGATATATATTTATAAGCAAGATGTTGAGCCTTTTTGTTGGGATCAAAATGTGTACACAGATACATTACAATAGATGAACTGGAAGCTGCATTGAAGGAATATGGAATGGGAGATGATGCAACAATCAAAGAGGTTCTCTCAGATGTTGACTCGGATAACGTAAGCTAAAATAAAAAGCCTCCTCTTTTTATCTTCTTCTTCTTCAAAGGAAACTAGAATTTGCCCATAATGTTTTTGCTTCTCTTGTAGGATGGTAGAATCAACTATGAGGAGTTCTGCGCGATGATGAGAAGTGGAAATCCACAACAACAACAACCACGGCTGTTCTAGGGGACATTGCTCCTGGATTAAAGTCTTTTTGTTTGTATCTAATCCAGAACGTCAGGAGCTGAATTAATGTTTGTTCAGACAAAAACCACATAAAGAGGAAGATACTCAAAACTCTGATTGCTTGTGTTTTGTATGTTTTTTTCTTCTGTTTTGTCCTTTGTGTTCTCTGTACTAAGGCTATTGTGATATGAGAGAAGAGCGATTCAATTTTTAATGTTAAGATTTTGATTCTTACAGTGTTAATATTTTACCTCAGTTCCTCTACGGTCAGGAGAGCCACTGCTCATGTTATTCTCCATTACATCAATGTCGTCGAATCGACGAATCAGTGTGCTAATAGCAGAGCAGTATTTATTTCCCTATGTATTAACATATTAAAGAGGCACAAGTATCTTTGGGCAAATGGCTTAGTTTGACTCCAAATCCCTTACTGGGGTTAAATAGACTAGTGAGCCCAAGCCAGTAGGTTCGAACAAAAACATGAAAATTTAAAGTGATTAAAACGGCGTTGACCTTCACTATCAGAGAAAGTTATTCAGATGACTAGTAGTATTAGCTACCAATAAGCATCATTCAGAGAAAGTGATTGAGCCATTTATTCCCCAATAGCATTAATTACAAGTATGTATTGCACTTGATCTACAAGACAAAACCCATAGACTCCAAAACAGCAAGAAAAATCAAACCCAAAAAAAAAATTTGCATATGTAATCATTTGCCTGAAACAAGACGGAGCTTCTTGTCCTTACCTATCACTCTATAAGAAGATTATAATAGTTTATTTGAATGAACCAACAGTGGTTAGAGGGTGTTTTGGTTCAAGGTAAATGCACTTTTTAATTTTACAAATGATACAAGACCATTAGAGATAATGTGATTTTCTCAAGGCTCTGATCATATGGTAGGCTGAGGAGCTTTCTGCTTTCTTTATCTTGGATTCTTCATCTCCCTTCATATATAATGTAGTTTCTTCTGTTGGGATCTTAATCTTAGCAGAACAAACAAATCTCTTTCCTTTCACCGAGCTTCCATCTTCCTCAACACTGAAAACAGTTAAAACACAGTAACAAAATGTTATAAGCTAATACGGCGATATGCATGCTGATTGACGCAAATAATATCAATCAAACTCACATTGATTTTACAAGTATATTTAAGAGCATATACACCATTTCTCTACCTAACTATAGTATGTGTTCTGCTTCTCCTTTGAGATTATAAGACTCTAGACTACTTAAAGATCGAATCAAATTGACTTTTGATCATGGTTCTTGTTAAGCAGTAAGTCTTTACTTAGAAGATAACAATTCGTGGGTAAAAGCAAACTGGAGAAAAACAACAAGATGACGACATCTCAAGGGTGTGTAAAGATGTACCTGTAAATCGGTTTGGGCCACTTTTTCTTTAAGCAAATCTCATTCAACTTGGTTTTGGCATCTTTAAGTTCAATGTGTACACTATCTTCATCAATAACCATTTCAACGGGAAGAACTTCTGATAACCTGGGTAACGCTTCCTTAGCAGCGATCAGCCTTGCAATATCTTTATTCTCAGCACGTCCAGAAGCCAAAAATTCACCATCAAGATATATAGCAGCAATACTAATATTGCCATCTTTCCAATTCCTGATGTCTATACGCTTCTTATGTTTATGACACAACTTAAAAAGCATAGACACAGGTTGAGGCTGCCTCTGCAAATCATCCAGTGTAACTATTGGTTCCAAAAGACCCCTGAAGATCTGCATATCGACAATAAGAAGCCTTAACCTTCCAGAACTATATAACCTAGAATTCGAAACAAAGACAAAGACACATCAGTTAGATCTAAAGAATAAGTAAACACAGACCACCCAAAGTCTTTGTAGATCAAAATTGACATCAATATAAACAGCTCCAGCTAAAGACTCCAAAAGATCAGCAAGAACTTTTGGGGCTTTCACTAATCCACCATATGCAACTGAATCATCTTCTTTCCCCACCGCCTCTGAGAACTCTTTAACCTAAGAAATAACACCAAAAACACAACTTGGTGAAGATATCACAAGAACATATATTCTCAATCAACGCTCATTCAACAATCTCAAGATAGTTTAAAGCGTTCAGTCAAAGAATCACTCTGTTCCAAGCCAAGGCTGAAATGTGTATAAGGCTCTTAGATTACCTTATCATCTAAGGAAGGAGCACTGCGTCGAAGGAATCGATAGAGACCATGGTTAAGAGCGACACGAGCGAGTTTCTCAGTACTAACATTAGCTGCTCTCAACAGAGACAACTCGTGTGGTTCAAGCTTAGGGTACGCGAGGTATAGATAATTACTCAGTGCTAAACCAATTGCGCTATCGCCTAAGAACTCAAGCCGCTCGTACGAAGGAAAGTCCACAGAAGAGCAGTGCGTAAGCGCTTCCTTGAGAAGATTCTTGTTCCTGAAATTGTAGTTGAGAATCTTCTCCACAGCTTCCATAGACTCCATCTCAACGCTTGGTACTGAAGGGGAAAGAGAATTGTAGAAGCTGTGTGTATCAGCTGAAGGCGGCGATGAAGATTGTGGAAGATGAGGAAGTGAATTGGATGAGGAGTTACAGCTAGTGATCGCCGGGAAATTGTACTCCGGCGAGATAAAGCGATCCATGGGAGAATCAATCAAGAAGCGACGCTTGGTTCTGTTTTTATTGTGGAACATAATTTATTCTTTTTTATTCAAACATTGTACTATTTCCTAATTCTAATACATTTTGACTTTTTTCATTGACTATAGTATTCAGGAGTACTGTTTTTTTTTTTTTTTTTTTTTTCTTCAACATTTGGACAACAACTGGCCGGTCCATTAGCCTAATTCCTACAAATTGTAGAGTCGGGGACTTGATCTCTGGTATGATGGTATCTGTCTTCTGTGTACTTGCCACACTAGACGAAGATCACATCACAGTCTTCAGGAGTACTGTATTAAGAGAAAAATATAATATTTATTTTTTGGGGGTCAAAATATAAATATATTTTGTAAAACTTTAAATAGAGGAAATGGACAAAGCTTTGTTCTTTAAAGGGCAAAAAAATTGCCTAAAACCCTAAAAACTGAGATTTTTCTTCATCAGTGTTGGGTCGATGATGTGTGTGCTTTGTTGATATTATCAAGTGCAGGTGCTCGAAGACCGAAGGGAGCTCCAAGGTTAGCTTTCTAATCTGTTTATTTCGCGTATTCATAAAAAACTAGGGATTTGTATTGTATTGCGATTTGGTGACAGATTCATGTGTTGAAATCGTGTTTGTGGATGTCGTAGAGGGATTGTTTGAGGAATCAGGAATTCGTGTTGTTATTGTAATTGGGTTCGAAGTTTTGTTTGAAATAATTGGGTTTCGGTGTATATGTTTAAAATGTTGTGTTTGATTTTTGGTTGGAATTTAGGTTTGATCATGGAGGGAGAAGAAAGTTTGTTGGACGCTATAAATGAAGAAGATGGATTTGAGAACATGGAAGATGTGGACATGGTTGATGTGGAAGAAGGGGAGATTGTTGTGGATCATGACTTAGATTCTGGAGAGATACGAAATGGTGATGGTGATGGAGACAAAGATAAAGAAGGGCTCTTGGGTAATAAGAATGGACAGCATCAGCCAAACAAGAACAAGAAGAAGAAGAAGAAGAAGAAAAAGAGAAAAGGCCCTGTGATGGACAAACCCATGAGTGTAGACTGGTATCTGAATATGTTTTTCTATATGCCTATGTTGTTATGTTAAACTCTTGGTTGAGCTGCCTGATCTTGGCTATGGTTGACACATTACTCATAGTTTGATGATTTGTTATGGCAGGTTTGTTAGGGATACTTGTAGACGCCTGAAGGAGAAGAAGTCTTACATGATATACACAGCCGTTGGGTGTCTAGGAATTCCTGCCTTAAGTGATCTTGTCAATGAGGTATTAATATTATAGACTACTTCAAGATATTTTCTACGGTATTCTGATTGAAAGCCTGTTCATTCTGTGTGTGACCAGTATGAGTGGCCATCTTGTTTAGCTATATTGTTTCCACCTGCAGTTCAAGATGTTTCTAGTTGGAGCTTTCTTTGCTGCTTCAAATATTGTGCCTTGTGCTGAGATATAGCTGGTGAAAACTTCATATATTAGGTTGATTTTTTTTCTTCTCTAGTGATCATCAGTGTTTTCTTCCCTTTTTTTTATTGATAAAGACAATGTGGACTACACCATGGGTGGATGGATGAAGTTTTTAATGACTGACACTGTGATTTGTCTGTGAATGAGACCAACTGTGTCAACCACATAATCATATAATTAAGAGATGACTGTCAATCTTACTAATGCTTTGTGGATTGCTCCCTCTTTGCTGAAAGTTGGTTAAGAATATTTCTATTCCGCTTTGCAAGAGTCCTGCCAAAAGTTTTGAGACATATATCTTTGTCTTAGGTGGAAGCAATTGAGACCTGTGGAGGTCAGGTGACTGCAGATGGCAGTAGGAAACGGACATGTGGTGGTGTATTGTGGAACATCATAAAAGCGAGACAGCCTGCAGCTCACAGAGAGATAATGAAAAAGACCAAGGAGTTTGAGGTTTGTTCTTGCCTCTTATCTTGTTACACATGCTTAGATATATCCTGCTTTTTTAGCTTAAATGTAGAATTGCTGTCATGGAGATGTCATGTCACTATTTTTTATCTTACGCCTCTTTCTCTCTCGCTCTTTGTCATATACTTTTCAAACTTTGCAGAAACAATTTAGGCACCCAAACACAAGACCGAAATTAGGGCCAAAAAGAGGTCAGGGTAGCTCCTCCGAAGGACTTGCCTCTGGAAATGCATCTGCTGATGAAACTCTGGTTAGCGAGATTTGTGTTATGTCAGTAACTGAGCAGACTGAATCCAAACCGCAAGAAGAAAGGAAATCTGTTCATGAGAGGATCAGGGTACCTGTTTCATATGATGACCTTTTCAGAGATGTACCTTTGGATGCTTCACAAGCACAACACTCTTCTGCTTAAGCTCGTTTATGACATGTTTGCCTTAGATTTTTTGACTAGGTAAACAATATATCTAAGCAACTGGATGGCTTCTTCTCTTGTGGAATGCTATGATTTACCAGATTTTTTTGACTTAGTAAACAATATATCTAAGCAGCGGGATTGCTTCTTCTATTGTGGAAAGCAATGATTTTGTAGAGAAATGCATCAACCTATATATTTATACCAACTACCAAGATTCTATAAATACACAAACTTGAGCATCTACCTAGAAATTCACTACATAACATCAGTCGGCCATTAAGATGTTCATGTGTCAAAACTTCTCATTACATGATGCAACTGGTTCGATACACCAGATTTGTTTGCTTGATCTACACCATGAGATAAATTGGTCGCCCTGGGGTTGTCTCTTTATGAACTTCTTCATTCATCTCTCCTCTGATTGTTAAACTATTTAACTGCCATCATTGCTTGGACGAGGCCATGTCTATAATAACATCACCTCTCGTACTGACCTTGGGTTCAGAGCTAGCCTCTCATACAAACATGTATGGTGTTTATATGCGGCTTACATAGAGAGGGTCATATTCGGAGAATCCGGGTCAACTTATAAACCTGAAAATATAAAAAAGGAACTTGAATCAATATGATCTGATAAGTGTCTTAAATCTATGGATCAATATGCATTCCCGTGGTAGTGAATAACATAGAGAGAGGGAGAGAAAAAGAGAGAGCGAGAGAGAGAGCTGACTTGGGCAGTCCTGCTTGGCAAAAACACCTCTAAGCAATTTCTTTGACCATCAATTCTGCGCAAATGTGGATTTGGTTCAAAATGATGAACAGATAACGTCCTTGTTTCTTTGAGAACTAAGTTCATATAACAATTACAAACTATGTGAAAATTGCAAACCTCTTGCTAACTGAACGTTGAAGATACTGGTCCTCCGTTAGAAGTCCTTGACCCCCATATTTTACATCATCGGAGTTCAGTATCATCTGCAGAATCCAGGTAAAATTCTCAAATGAAATGCATAAGAAAAGCTAATGATAATGATAGCAACTGTATTTCATAGTGAACAAAAGAGCGGTTTCATTGAGAGTCTCTTATTACCAAATGACGGATGAAGAGTGGTATATATAAAGAATGGAAAAACTTACAGTATATTCACCAGCTTCCTCTACACCGACATCATACTTTTCATATGAATTTGATGGGTGGAAGTTAAAGATAAAGAGGAAAGGACCCCTTGAGAACGAAATCACCTGTAGAAGACAAACAATGAATTGACGTGTGGAAGCAGGATCATTGTCCAAACCCTTTCATTTCTAATGCTTTCGGGTTTCGGCGGTCTCTCTTTGCTAAGGTGTACACTGTTACTATCTGACTTCATAATTCTATAAATGTGTTTGGATAATTCCCAATTTCCCATTACAATGCAGGAAGGCAATTGGTTCTATTCTTTTTGTTTCACTAGCTGAATTGTACTTAAAATCATATGCAAACAGCATGCCCAGTGAATTTCAGGAACTTAGAGAAGCCAGTTCAGTTGGTACTTTGAAGATTTATATTCAGGTCCATACCCTGAACCCAAACAATTTTAATTGGAAAAAAAAAAAGCAAAAGGAGTCAAATACCATATTTGCATCATTCACATGGTGGATACTGGGCCGACCTCTTGAAAGGATTCCCTTGCTTTTATCCAAGTCCATTAGCTCCTACAAATAAATTATGATATCAGTAACTAAGAAGCATTTCTTTTGATACAAGAGAAATATAATTGCAATATTTTCTACTCCTTACATGTGAAGATATACAATATAATTCTAAAGAGGATGGGTACAGTTATAATTTCATAAGGAATCAAGATATACAACTAGTTGCTTCTGATATAAGATGAGCATTATCGGCAGTAAATCCTTCTAAGTTCGAGTTCTAATGACTTTCTTGGCTTGATAAAATTCATTCGCCTTCTTCATAGTTAAATACAATATTGAATTGCTATAAAGTTAAAGAAGAATATTTTCAGAGACGCTAACAGAATCATGGATATGGAAGGTGTACTTTTATAAAGAGGTGGTAAGACTGATACCTTGTCAAAGGTAAACAAGTGATGATGCACTCCACTTTCCAGCAGGTTCCAGCGGCGGTTAGCAAGTGAAAACGAGAATTTATTGCTCTGCGTTGGAAACTCAACCCTCTGACACAAAGACGAAAGGTCAGAAACATGAAGATGATGTCTTTGAACAGTGAGAATTTGGAGAGTTACCTCAGGATGTCCAAATTCATTTCCCATGAAATTGAGGTAAGCACGGCCACCAATTGTAAAAGTAATCAGTCTAATCATCTGGTTCGAGCAATGACAAGAAACAAAGCTTTCAGAATATAAGTGAAACAAAAGCATGAATAAGCACCCCACGGGGAAAAAATATATACAAAACAATGAGCTGGATGCAGCTCGTCATAGGATTTAGGAATAAGAAAATCTTCTCTTCAGCTAGAAGGATGTACATGCACTAATTGTATCACCACCTAGTAATCTCGAAATATAAAAGATACATGTGATGGGATCAATGCAGCACAGAGAGTATTAAGATTGAACGACTCAAAGTTGAAAAGTGTACTCTACAGCTAGAAGTTGGGTACCACAAAGAGAATTTTTTATATTTTTGTATGGAAATGAACTCGGCTGTAGATAGAAAGTAAGAGATATAAAACCAGAGAAGTTAGTAAACCAAGGGCAGAGAGGATTAGAGGCAACAATATAGTTTAGTGAAAACAGATGGCAATCAGACAATCTTCCAGATTTCATCTTTTTCACTTTTCGATGCAAAAATTCAGAATGACTTTCAATCTCATTCTACAGTTGTGTTCTTATCATGAACTAGAGGTCTTAAGTTGGGGAAGTAGTCTTTGACAAAAAAAAAAAAAAAAAAAAAAAAAATTGGGGANGGGGAAGTATTGTGTAAAGTAGTAAGAAAGGGATACCTTATGTAGTGAAACTCCCCTGTCTAGCAATTCTCTGCCTCCAGGAGAACCATTATCGACTCCACCAAACAAAATTTCGGCAAATGACCGCCCTCCTGATATGGACTGGCAGAAACGTAGAATAAACAACAATGTCAATGTAACCTAAAAGTAAAGTTGTATAGCAGAAATGAAAAAGCTTTAGACATCTTAAGCTACAAAGCAAATACTTGGTTGTGACTTTCGGCATAGCTCAGCATCTTGTCTGCATACTCTTTGTTAGCAACCAATGTACTGACAATCTGCAGCACTGGTTAAACATCAGAGAATGGGACCAAAGTATTGTTCAGTCATATCTAACAATGAAACTTAAAAGCTATAACCTTGCTCATGCTCCATTCATTATCCGGTATGCTGTCAATGAGAGAAACCCACATTTCTGATGCAGAAAGATTCACATAATAATCAAATCCAAGCCCACCTTGAGAAACTGGCTCACACAACCCAGGGTAATATGTTGCCTAAAAGCAAAAGGAAATTTTATTAAGTTCCATAAAAGTAGTAAGATAGTGAAACCAACAATGCAGATCATCAACGGAAAAAATAAATAAATTTAGCAAATCATTAAGAAACTGAAACGTTCTACAAACTTATACATCTGACATTCGTAAAAGAAAATTTGTCGAAATATTATTTTCCTATGGCAAATTTAAATTTGCTTACACAAGCCAGTCGACACTATGGTTATCGTCATGTGTCGTACATGAGAAAGCACATATAAAAATGTTACATGTTACTCTCTCACACACCTTTTTATCTATATATAGCATATTTGGAGAGAGCATGAAAATTTTCACTAACTGGCAGTAACAGTACTAATTCTACTAACCAACACTTAACAATTCTAAAAACTATTAATTTAGAATTCCTTTTTGTCCAGAAACATAGTTCAGAGATTTCTCGAGTGATGTTCTATGATGAAAGTGGTGTCAGTAGCTAACCTTCTCAAAACTATCACTTTGAGACAAAGCAATTCAATAAGGCTAAAATATTATTCAAAACTTTCTCCAAAAGAATAACAAAAAAGAAAATTACAAAAATAGAATGATGTGTAACTTACATCCTCAGCAATTGTTATTATATTTGGATGTAGAACGTGCAGAATTTCATTGGCCAAAATGAGGTACATCAGAGCATCTCGGTCAACATACTGATTGCAATAGCTGCAACAGGATAGACATCAAGAGTTAAACCACTGTCACCAAAATTTAAATTACACAAAGATGCGTAACATCTTAAGAATATAGATGTCTTACTCGTCCATATCACTGTTAAATGGAGCAAAACCATTGTGCGTGTACATCATGGAGGCAAGCGAGTGAAATTGGTAACCATCAACTTGATACTCTGTAATCCACCTGCAAAAGCCAATTGCAACAGCATCAGATTCCTAAACCAAAGAAGTGGAAGACACTTTCCTACTAGATCAAAAGAGTGAGTACGACTAATATGTTATCCACAAACCACATATTAATCTAGTTGTCTTTACCAGTTCAAATTTGATATGAGAAAATGAAGAACATCCAAATCACCGTATTTGAACATCCGGGTGCCCCAGTGTTTGTGATGCCCCCTTTTACCTATTTGCATGATGAAAAAACGGAACAGTATGTTTTAAGACACGCTCATATGCAACTATGTCAGACATGTTTGAGGCCATCTTTAGACTTACAAAAAGTTATAAACAGACAATGGTTGTAACACGAAAATTATGTTGCTTACTTTCCATTTACATAGCAATGACTCGGCCATCACCACATTAGAATAAAGGCATGAAAAAATTAAAAGTAAATTACTATCATGGATGATTACCATAATGGAAATAGCAATCATTTGAACCATCAAAGAGTGAAAGCCCAACCATCTGATCAGCTGCTGCATAAGAATGCACGATGTCCAAAAAGACGAGAAGTCCTAGGCCTGTATATAGATTAGTCATATTTACTATGTGCTTCATGAACTACATGTTTGACTCAAAGGTTATATAACATCCAGAAAAGAAGAGAGACGAGAAATACTTACCATGTGCTTCATCAATCAAGCATTTGAAATCATCTGGCGTGCCATATCGGCTACTGACAGCAAAGAAATTGGTAACCTGAAATGGTGATGAATACCAATTGCGAGTGAGGAAAAAAATTTTAACTAACTATTTTCATAAATCTATTCATTCGGTTCAAAGATATTAGAGAAGTAACTAGTACTTTCATTGTTAATTTTCAAAATCTGATACATTTTTCATTCTAAAAAGCTCATGTACTAGGAATTCTGGTTATCAACTTGAGGCTGTTATTTGTTTCCTTATGAACATCTTCAAATGTAACTAGCACGAGAGACGTGATCATGACTAAATGATATATGCATTGCCCCCTAATCAAAATTGTTTCCTTCCACTTCATTTCTATTACTATGGTCCATGTTTATACCAGCCATTAGGCAAAGACCTTCAGAAACTCTCATGCACAGTGGACAATGACGCCAAAGAGGATATTTTCATAAGAAACTGGAGGTAGTTTGTAGAATCAGAATTGCTAAAATTAAAGTTTAAGTGCGAGAAGCTTAGCTTGCTGACCCTATAACCAACAGTAAAATAATCCTTGTGCTCAGGGATACCAATCAACTGAATTGCATTGTATCCGGCTCTTTTCACATGAGGTAGGACCTGATGTTTGATAAGCCGCAAAAAAATTAAGATGTGTGCATAATAAGTTTGCAAGTAAGGATAGAATGAATGAATTAGAAGGTACCTTCTTAGTAAATTCTTCGAAAGTTGAAATTTTAGGCTCGGACCCACTGATCCCAACATGACATTCGTATATGCGCAAAGACTTTGGAACTTCTGGCTTGGAGTTTTTCCACTTGTATGCAGATTCAGGAGAAGGTTCCCAATGAATTGCGTACGCTTGCTTTCCTTCATCCTCTATTTTAAAGAACAGTGAATAAATGCTTAATATCTTGAGGAAACAATAATAGACAAAATACAATTTTCATGGGAACATTAACGTAACACATACAAAAACGTGAATTATATCTAAAGCATCGCTTCATAGAAACATCAGGCACAAGCATATAGAAACAAAAAAGGCTTCACAACTATTCTGAAGAATGTTGGTCAGTAAGACTGCTAATCTAGTCTTTACAAAGTTTCTAGTACTCTGCACATGGAAAGCAGAGAGTAAAAAAATAGAAAACGAATCCTTTCCAACTGTTCTTTTCAAGCAAATATTTTTAAGCATGTGTCATCAGATCAAAAGGAAAACTGAATACTTGCTTCCTTTTGTCTATGACTGCTATGCAATTTGTTATCTTTCTTATGCTACTCCTAGCCATAGATATACCAGATGCTATCATACCTGGTTGCACATACGTAGCCCAAGCAGGCACCCGTTCAAGCGGTCCATCAGGAGTATTGAAATACAATCTATACTTGCTTCCATGTGGAACTGCTGGAATATATTTTTTTAGCCATGCCTTTCTTCCTTTTCGTGTCTCTAACCAATATGGAATTGGAGGTTTTTTCTCGGAAAATTTCTTTGTCCATTCTGGCGATGTCACAACATTAAAAATATCATATGGTTTTCCTTGACCTTTATCAATGATGTCGCATGGAGGTAGATTACTTGGTGGATCATTTTTATGCTCCTCTTTATACTGTTTATATCTCGTTTCTGCATCTGGTATATCTCCTAGCTCTTCCAATGTTTGTGGACTGTTCGGGCCAAACAGCTGCTCATATAGTTTTGCAGGAACTTCAAAGCGGTTTTTAATAAACCGGTCCTCACCCGGTTCCCAATACTCATCATTAGCTTTCTGAAAGACTTCTTCGGCTGATACACCACTATCACCCTTATCATAGTCATCAACATAGTTATACTGCTGAAAGTATAGTTCGTCTGGTTCTTCACCCTCTCTTAACTTATCTTCAAGAATAATGAACCAATACCCATAATCATCATGGCCAAATAGGCCCTCTCTGGCGGCATTCTCTGTAGGGGACCATCCGTTGAAATCTCCGATTATAGCACCATAACGAGCACCTGCATTTAGAGTTAGTTAGTTTTCTCAATCAAATCACTAGTAGTAAAATAGCTTGCCAACTAGGGAAAACTATCATAGCAAGTTTCAGAACATCATTCTCTCTGTTGACCAATTCTGAATCCTAATTTCAAATTGTAAAGATTTATAGAAAGATTTGAGCAAGAGACAAAACCTGGACCCCAGTCCATAAAATCAACGCGGTGTTCCATATGTCGATGCATCCCCAATAACTCAAATCTACACGGAAAGGAAGGCAATTCATTAAACAAACCATTTTGGATACACATCAGTCACTTGTCCAGTAAAACACTTATTTTCTGGCACAGAATAAACAATGAAGCTTCAGAAACTTGCTAGTTAATAAACAAGTGCGAAATTAATCCAGGATTAAACTCTTGTCGTGACAAAGAGGATACATACCCTGAAGCAAGATCTCTCAAATCGAAGTGGCGTTTGAGAATCTCATCTTTAAGGTCTTTCAAAGCTTTATGCCTACAGATTGAACAACCGAACACGCTTATATACATACACAACTGTAATCAAAATTAATAAAAATTGAGCCTGTCCTTTCTTTGTTCCCTAAAAGCAAATGCACAACTTAAAACTCTTTGATCAAAATTGAGTTTTTTCTTTCTACCTTTCTCGGAGAAATTGAGCAAAGATTCTGTCAGCAATTCCGAGTTTAGTGAGAAACCCAACTGGATCGACTCCAGCCTCGGCGTCACTAGTGCTCTGGCTCTGACTCTTCTTTTTCTGCTTCTGCTGGCGTGGTTTGTCGGCGGCGAAGCAAGTGATTTTCACCTTGATTTTCCTGGGAAAATTGACTCC